>JABXWE010014845.1:0-65166 GCA_014611495.1 Limonius californicus | reverse complement strand
GCCGCTCTAAAAGAATGGGCAAACTTACCTCAAGAACAAGCTGACAATTTGATTAGAAGCATTCCCCGTCGGATTGAAGACTGTATTAGGGCTAGAGGTGGCAAGACTGACTATTAAAGTGAAAAACAAGTATTTATTTTTCTTTAGTCAACCATTCCAATTCTTTAATTTTTAAATTTTTAGTGGATTTTTGTTAATATCAAGAATTGGTTACACTTTTTTTATTGTTAATTAAATAATTAAACTGGTTTAGTATAAAGTGCCTTTCATTTTCCATTGACAAAATTTCAGTAGTACTTAACAAAATCGGAAATACTGGGTTATTCCTTATACATAAGTTTGGGTGTGTGTATTGGCGAGTGTATTACGGACGTAACCGTATCTCGAATCTCGCTCTCCAAGCTTTCTTATGTAGCCAGTAGCCCTCTCGCAATCCTCTAGCTTCTATCGCTTCTTGAACTTCTTGTTCCCAAGTTATTTGCCGGTCTTGCCTTCTATTTTCTTATATTTGGCGCCCAATCCCACACCTTCTTTGACCATCCAAGATTATTCATTCGCTGTAGGTACCCATACCATGTTAGCCTTCTAACTTCTACGTATCCATAATCATTGTATGTAATATCATCGTTTCTAACACTATCAAGTCCAAAAGTGCTAAAACAGCGTCTCCAGAAATCCATCTGTAAAGATTTTAGTTTATTTGTATGATTATTCGTAATTACCCACGTTTCAGATCCGTAGGTTGTGCTACTTTCTACGATAGTCTTATAAATGGTTGCTCTAGTGGCGTTCGTTATTTTATCACTCCACAAGACTGAATTCAATTGTTTCATGGCTCTTCACCCTTGGTCGATTTTATTATTTAGTCTTCATTACTCTTTCCTAAATCAATAAAGGTAACTTCAAGGTAGCTGAATCTATCAATATTCTTTATTATATCTGACTGGAGGTGTTGATTTTGTCCTTTCTCGCTCACGACGAGGTTAATGGTTTTCTTCATATTAATCGTGAGGCGTCAATTTTTGTATTGTTTTATTTGTTTGCTTTTATTTTGTTTGCTGCCACCACGACCTGACCATCAGCAAAGCTTAACGTAAATTGTTTATTAAGAATGATAAACACGTTTTTAATGTAAAGAAGATTATAATAGTATGTCCAGTGAATTTTTTTAATCTCCTTCAGAAAATCTACTGCTGTGATATTTATGTCCTAATGCAAGTTGTACGTTAGTATTTAAACAACTAGAACATATTTGACACAAATTGTTGAGATTATACAAGGAACCCTAATGTCAACGTTTAGCCTACTGCCAAAGTCTTCGAGAATGTATATGAGAATTGAAAAGTTTAGCATTCTGATTAATTTATTGAGAAGAAAAAACTGTAAATAAAAAGCATCTTACCGAGAGAGAATTGTACTTTGATCACTAATAAGTAATTACTCTGAAGCTTATAAATAGTAAATACACTAGGTTAGTTTTCCAGGGAAGCATATCATATTTTATTAATTGTTTTCACAGTATTTTGCAGTGAATTTGTGTATGCAAATACATAAAGTGTTAGCCAATGATTTCGCATTATCATTTACATATAATTTTAAACTAATTGATACGTAAATATATTATCCTTTATAATATTTTTAGAGTTAACCGAAATCACTTGCTTTGAGCTTTCCTCATTTCCAATCTCCCAGGAAGATCTTTTTTCTATCCAACTAACTGGATATTTTAAGATTTTGTCGTATTGTTTCTTCCTGTCGAACGAGTCTTAAGCTGCGCATACAGGACGCAGCAAAAGTATGGATCAAACTGTTTTTGATGAAAATACGAGTATTAACCGCTTTACTAATAGAACATTTACATACCTATAAATTTTTCTATTTAGTACCTATTAAATTTTCCCAATTACGTCAGTAGTACCTTATGTCAAAAAAGACCACCTACGACGGTTACATTTAATAAATGTGCTTTCAATTACTTATTTTAACATATTTTCATTCACTCCTTTTTGCAATTATTCTAGATGCAATATAAACTCAAATATGTTACACAGAAATAGGTATATTTTTACTTTTTTAGTAGTACATACATTTAAAATAATAGGATAATGATTTTGCGCGGAGAAACAAAAACAGAATTGCAAACTCTACAATTTTTATATTTACAATCTAGTCCATTTAGAAATGAAACATTTAAATATATTTGAACTGTTTTATGCTTATAAGCCATTTTTCCCTTTTAATTCTTAATAGATTCGTTTACCTAAGGCTTTCTTTTTCTAGATGAATTACGCAAATTATTATGAAACATAAATTTGATAATTCAATTTACATCCATGTATGAAAAACAAATTTTTGTATTAAATGTCGTAACTGCTTTTTGTATGCAGTTACATAATGCTCTAATAATAGTGGTAAAATTGTCGTCCACGACTTTGGGGATTATTCTCTAAAAGAAATCATCTAGTGATGTCAAATCTGATAAACACCCCACGTTTCCTTCCAACTTATCGTCTAAGATATAGCTCGTCAAGACTAAAATGGGAGGAACACCGTCGTGATAAATCTTATCAAAGCTATTATCAGGAACTACAAAACATGTAACTCCATACAATTTCATTTCTTCATAATTCGAAATGTTTAGAAAATAAAGAATGTAGACCTTTTTGCATTCAATCATACTACCGGAACCGCTTTCGCATTACTTCAGGGGGGTGCGGACGTCCCTTGCATACTATCTGTTCATGCAACCTGCACCCTAAACTTAACTAAGTCAGATTCGGTCGCCTCAAGCAGGGTTTGACCACGCGGCCGATTGAAGCGCATTTCACTGTGATCTCGAGTGGCAGCGCGTCTTCCCACTGCCCTATCGAGGTCCCATAAAGAATGTAGAGTAGAATCCACTTTTCTCAATATTTACCATTATTCCGGCTAATTGTCACATTAGTCCTATAAAGAATGTCGGACAGCTGTTATCGATTTTGCCGTCTGCTGTCATAAAGAAGTAGTATCTCATGCTCTTAGATACACACTTACATTATATTTGTTTCATTAAAAAACGAATTAATAATGCCATTGATAATAATGCAAGCCTTTTACATTTAAACTTACAATATTTGAAGTTGCTTCCTAACTAATTGAAAGGATGTATAAAGTAAAAATAAGTCAAATTCGAACTAAACTGCTCTAATACAGCCAGGTACAATTAACAATTGTCCTAGAAAATAGCTCGCTTCCATAATTTTGCTGTACCGAGTAGTATACAACCATCTGATTTAGCAAACCTTCACAATACAACAATTTCATACCAGATTAATTAATACATTTTTTACGATGATGTTGGATGCTAATAAGAATATTTAGCTTTGCACGTATTATCATTTTATTTTTATATACATGGTGTCCCAACTAAAACAGTTCATCCTTGTAAATAATTTAATTCGGAAAATCGGCGTGACAGGGCAACAATAATTTGAAGGGGGACATCTTTTACCCTACTTCATTTACCAAGCCCCCACCACCACCAACCCTAAAATTTAAAATGACAAAGGGCATTGCATGATTGTTCCTTGAAAAGGTTTATCTGCTCTTTGTACAATCTGAATTTTTGTATAAACCAAGGATGTACAAGAATTTTTCGTAAGCGAAATACAGCTGGAAGGAATAGATGCTCGAACGCTTCTCGAATACTTGAACAATGTTCAATTTATTTACTTACTTGATATTCTCGTGTAATTCGCAGGTAAACTAGGTATAATAGGATTGGTCTATTTCTGCTAACACATTCTCCAACTCATATAACTATATTAGTATAATATAAAGTGGATAACTCATGGAGAAAAGTTGATATCAGTAGCTGTTTTGAATGACAAATTCAAATAAACACGGATAAAATTCTGAACGAGTTTTAAATGGAAGCCTTTTGAATTGTTTTCAACGCTGTTATAGCTCCATCAATATAAAGAAACGGATCAACTTTTTTTATAACGCTCAGTTCCGAAAATTATGGATTTATATTCATAATTCACTAAGAATATGAGAAATCGTTTATATTTTCTTAAATGAAAAATGGAATTGTTATTGAAGAAGTTGAAGAAGATCCCAATTGATCAAACTACACAAACGTTACAAATATATTAATTAAACGGTGAAAATGTAGTACCTTAAGATACACCCAGCCATTTCCAAAGATGGCTTTATCTTTGTAAATAAATATTTTTGTTTGCTTTTAACTGTAGTATTAAATTTCTGCTATGAGGGCAGCCTTTTAAGTTTTTACAAAACTAGGAATGAAAAAATATTTTTTTGGAACAAACTGTTTTATTGCTTTTCAAAATATTTGGCTTTAAGATTTATACACTTTTGCATGCGTTCAAACCCATTCTCGAAACATTTCTTCCACTCTGAAGTTGGATTTCAAAAACATGGTTTTTGAAGGCTTCGACAGCTTGTTGAGGTGATGAAAATCGCTGTCCACGCATTTTTTGTTTGATATTCGGGAACACAAAGAAGTCGCTAGGCGATAAATCACGTGAATACGGGCAATGAGACATTAATTCGATGTTTTTCTCCTTCAAATAATTTGACGTGCTGTGTGAGAGCTGGCATTGTCATGATGAAGAATGATGCGACGTTTTCGGTTGTTTTTCCTGATTTCGTCGATGACTTCTGGCAAACAAATTGTTGTATACCATTCAACGTTAACTGTTCTTCGATCCTTTAAAGAAATGGTTGCGACAAGCGATCATTTTCTTGGAAGTGCTTCGTGAACGAACAACTTTTGTGGGATTCGGTTAATTTTGGAACACCCAAACAGTGGATTTTTTCTTTTTTCTGGTTCATACGAATATATCCAAGTTATCCCTGTTACAATGTTGTATACGGATTTTGCTGTTACGCGGTCGCATTTTTTAAGCATTTCTTTACACCAATTAACACGAGCCTTTTTTTGAGCTTCGGTCAAATTATGCGGAGTCAATTGAGAACAAATGTTTTTCACAGCTAAATGTTCATGCAAAATCGAATGTACTGCAGTCTTCGATATGGCTAAGTATGCCTCTATCTCACTATAAGTCACAGGCCGATCCTCTTCAATATTCATATTGAGCACAGCATCGATGCTTCTTGGAATAACAACCGATTTTGGTCGACGTTCACGAAATTCATCACTGACGGACGGACCATCACGACGAAATTCTGCAAACCAATTGTAAACACTCTTTTCTGATGGTGCTTCGTTACCAAAAGTTAAAAGAATCGATTCAATGCATTGTTGTTGACTAAAATGGTAAAAAATCATACAATGAAAACCTTCACGTGAAAGTTCCATTTTCTCAAAAAATTGCTTTTTCTAAACGCTTACTGTAAACAAACTACTTGATCAATTTCTAAGCTGCCACTGTTTTCACAATAACAAATGTAAAATTCTACGAAAATAGCAATGAGACATCTCAATAGCGCCACCTAGTGATCGTTTGTAAAAACTGAAAAGGCTGCCCTCGTATTTAATAAAGTTCGAAGTATAAAAAGTAAAAATTAACTGTTTAAAATCTGATTATTCTCTAAAATACATAGACACTATAAGTTCCCTTCTCCAGAATTCACACTGGAAATCTATAAGTTCCAGATTATCTAGTTATATTAAAAAAATTAAAACCTATCAAGATTTTAACACCTGATAGAGCATACACAAAGTGTCCCAACTAAAACAGCCCACTTTGAAGAACTTTTATCAAATTTGCAAAAATCGGCGAGACAAGTCAACAATAGTTTCAAACTGGACATCTTGTACTATATAAGTCATGAAACGTAATTCATCACTCTAGCCCCTACCACCACCAACCCCAAAATTTTAAATGAGAAGGGGTATTGAGTGATGTTTCATTTGAAAGGTTTTTCTGGTCTTTATACAATCTGATAATTTTGTGAAATTTCCGATGCGTACGGGAATAAAAATTTCAAAAAATGTCCGGGATACTAAGTAACGCAGCAACAACACAAAATAATGCAATATTTATTTTTAACCCCTTGGCTACCGATCGCATTTAGTGTTGTTGCTACTCTACCTAACTTGAAACACTTTTTTGAAACTTTCACTTAACATTTCCCATACGCATAGGAAACTTCAAAATGCCTTTTCCCAAAAACAGTTTGCCAGATTTTCCCAAAATTTTCAGATTGTACGAAAAGCCGTTCAAATGAACTATTTCTCATTTCATAATACACAGTTTTTTCGGAAATTTTTGTATTTTATTTGAAATACTTTGTATGGCATATGAGAACACAATTCCCTCAAACGTCGCCATATAGGGTCGAAGATAATTAAATAATACGTTTTTTGTTGCCTTTACTAATGCAAAAATGTCTTATACAGTATCGTGACGAATATACCACTCATCTCTACACAATATATTACTAAGTGACTACAATTTGCAAAATTTTATTAACCAATAAAATTTTAATAAATTACCTTAAACAATTATTTATTGTTTTCTGGTCGAGCTTCTTTTTCTCTGTATTATTGTTTTTCTAACAAACAATCATTGATTTTAACGAATTATTTTCTTCTCGGTAGCTTCCTTCCCAGCGAAAGTTCCTATTTTATAAATTCTGCTTTTGTCGAATTTCTACGACGTGGGAAGCGTCGGCAAAAATACATTCGATAATGAACCCTATTACGGTCAATCTCTGTCAAAATCGAAGCGCAAGCTTACACCACTAAATCCTCAAATTCACAAAATACGACCTACAATTTGATGGAATTAAGGTGAGTGAATTCTAGCGTAAACGAGAGACAAGCAAAGTAATAACGATAAAAGAAATATCCGTTCCAGCACAAAGACAAATATTACAGTAATTATTCCTCAGTTTGGATACAAAATATCCAATCGATTGTGCACAAACCGGGAACATTCTAAACTCGATTACAGCTTTGGCGCGCAAGGCGTCAAAAAATGTTTCAATGATTCAATAATCAAATCAAGCTTTCGGCGGGATTCTAAAGAATTGCAATAACTGTCTTTTCGCACTCCAAGGAAATACGTGAACGGAATTTTTCACTGTGTCCAGTCTAGTCGGGCTTCTTGGTGTGCTCTACAGGCGAGAAAATCTTTTAAGTCTTCTTTGATTAACTCTGGCTACCGCAAAAATAGAACCTTGTGCATGCGAGCGAGTAACAATAACGGAAAAACACTAACATTTTCTTTGTTAGTGGTTAGGTATTTATTTTCAGAAATGGTTGAATTACTTTTGTTGAATTGTCCGTTAGTAAGGAAAAAGATTCTACCCTGAGGTTAGATTTTCGGCATAGAACTAAAATTATTATTTATTCAGCTAGTATCAAATTTCATATTACAGAATAAGTTGAAAAATATTTAAAAAAAACTATAGCCTATACCGCAGCTTTGCTCTCTGGCTACTGTATTTTTTTTATTCAAATTCTAAACATTAATATAAGCTACATTTTACAATATTAATAAGCTTCCCAAATTATTTACAAATTACATTTATAAGAATACACTCGTGACAGCAGAAAGCTTGTAAATGTTGTGAAACACGTTTTATGCAACTTAGAGACCGATGGTAGCCGCGATATTTAAGCAATTGGTGTTGAATTTATGCTAGCAAACCAAAAATTCGATTCCCAATCAAAGAAAATTACATTTCTAGTAGAATTTATGTTATTTCTTGGTTTTAGTGCTAAATTAGGCTCTTACGACGTTGACCATTGGGGCCATTGGTAGTACATGTAAATGTAAGAAACAATTAAAATATGATTTTCAACTATTAACCTAGATTTAATTCTGACGGCTACTAATAAGTGATCAGCACCACACAAAGGCTAGCTTTGGTCTGTTCAATAAACTTGTTCCAGGAATTCCGCACTCGTACGGTAGAAACAACCAATTTTCAAAATAATAAATTAGGAACCAAAGCAAACCAGGCCGTGAAGCTTTGGTAGCGTTCAAACCAGTTTCCAGTTCTGTTAGAAATTGCAATTTTGACATTTTTAATATTCCCTATGTAACAGCATAAAAAACTTAGTTTGTACTATATATACAAAGTAGGGCGGGGATGGCTCAGTAGTAGAGAGCCAAGCTTTGGATGTAATAGTCCAAACGCTTCCCGGTTCGAATCTTCCCAGAATCGGAACTTTTCTAATTCCCTGGGTGGTCGGTATTGGGTCCCAGTCTCCATTTGTCATTGGGGATCAAATTAATGGCACTCCTTGAATGATTACGATCGCACTAGAGTAGTAACGAGATCATATACACAAAAATACACCACACACCAGCAGGTTAAGCATGGTTACGCACCAACACGGTAACCCTCAGAGTCGGGCCCTATTCTGCATTGCACAAACTAACTTAGCCTTGTCTCACACCAGAAGCGATGGGCCTCTAAGGCCTGTGAAAGCTTTATATATACATATACAAAGTGGCCAAAAGATAAAGACACAAAACTTAACTACAGCTTCCTGTGAACAAATAAAAATGCTTCCTTAAGAAGTTACGGCGCCTTAAAGAGGAAAAAATATATTTAACACTGGTTACATTTCAGAAACAAAATGTAGGATCAAATGAAAATCCATCCACTTCAAGGGAACCCGAACAGTCCCAACGCACATGCTATCTATAAGAATTATTGCATATTGTAGAGGGCGCTGTCGGCAAATTTTTTCGTATCCTAAATGTTGATAAACAGAAACTTAAAGAACAAAATAAAAACACTTAACACGACAACAACTATTATATAATATGCAGGGTGTTAATGAATAAGTGTAACATATATATAGGGTATGTGGAGAACTCAAAATAGACTAACGGTTGTCACAGCTAAATGTAGTCGATCCGCTGGGGCGTACGAATTTCAGCTGGGGCGACCGCATTTCGCTTAGTTAAGTTTAGGGTGTATGTTGCATGAATGTTTAGTGTGTAAGGGACGCCCGCACCCCCTGAAGTAATGCGAAAGCGGTTCCGGGGGAGGAGCGGTAGTATGAATGAATGAGAAAAAAGAGGTAGCAGCAGTTATCTACCCGAATGTTGTTTAGTTGGGTCATACCTTGTGCCACATTATCTGACCGACCCCATTAACTTACCTTTCTTTAAAAAAATGTTACCAAAATTATTGGAAAAAGTATCATTACGGATCCCTCAACAGATGTGGCTGTAACATGACGGTTTTCATGAGTTGGTCATGTTCACCAGAAAAAGAAGACCAAATGGGTTTATATCTCCAGAAATCGTCGCATCGAGACTACAGCCTTCCAGAACGTTGAAGTATCTTGGGGTAACCCTGGATACCAAACTGTTATGGAAGGCTCACATCGAAAGGCAATTCCAAAGGCTTTGGGTTTGCAGAAGTACCTTTGGTAAATCATGGGCAATTAGTCCTAAGGTTACGCTGTGGATTTATTCTGCCGTAGTGAAAACAATGATCATATACGCATCCTTGGTGTGGTGGCCTACCACAGCAAGAGCCAACATCAAACTTTGCCAGACTAAGCTCCAAGGATTGCCTGCGTAGTCATCACAAGGGCATTACGGACTACCCTTACCGCAGCCTTGTAGGTACTCCTGAATCTCCCGCCCCTATATATCATAATGGAGGCGGAGGCTTGGAGAGCGGTTCGCAGGTTGATGGTCAGTGGTATGAAGCTGGAGTAGTACGAGGACATGCACGCGCACTGCCGTTGGCAGTGGGTTCGCATCCGCATCTTGAGGTTATAAGGGATAGCATGATACCGGTAATCTCCTTTAATAAATCCTATAATATAGTAATTCCCTACCGGACTGACTGATTAATTCTTCATGAGCTGCTTAAGTCTGCCGATCTCGTTTGGTTCACAGACGGATCGAAGACGGAGTTTGTGGTGAAAAGCCGAGAATGAAATATTCCTTTCCCTTAGGTACATACACCACCGTTTTCCAAGCAGAAACAATCGCGATCTCCGCTTATGTGCAAAAGGACCTCAATAGAAGGTACTCAAATAAACACATTTACATATGCTCTGACAGTCAAGCGGCTTTGAAAGCCCTCCATTCTGCCGAAACCAACTCGAAGTTGGTATAAGACAGCCGAAGCGCCCTAAACAGACTTGACTCATTCAATTGGGTGAAGCTCTGGCTAGTAAAGACTCCCTTCAGCCTTTTCCAGGCCCTGAGACTGCCCACATCAAGTATCAAGAGCGCAATTAAAAGTTGGACTCACCATCAGTTTGTCTTAAACTGTGTGTCCCAACCGAAGATGCGACAGACCAAGCTCCTTATTTAGGGGCCATCACCCGGGCGCACGAAACAACTCCTACAACTTAGCAGGACGAATATAATAATTATCGTGGGTCTAATGCCTGGCCACAGACATTTTGATGAACACCTACACACATTGGGGTTAGTCGATGATCCTAGATGTAGGTTTTGTGAAGGAAAGGAACAATTTTCCATACGTCTTCTTACCCAATATCCAGGACTGGCGATGTTTACACATAATTATGTAGGGCCCGGTTTTCTGGTAACTAAACATTTATAAAATATACCCATAAATAAGTGGCTCGCCTTCGGGCTGAAGGCAGAACTGTTCTGGGACCATTTCTAAAATGGCGGATGCACAATAGGCCTTAGCCTGAATACTGCGTTTTAGTCAAAGCCCGTCTTTAGAAGAAGAACATGACAGTGCGCCAGCAAACTTTTCACCATCCGAACCTACATCAATCAAGTACTCGCTGACGGTGATGGATTGGCCGAGGGGGAACATTTTTCACACAATTTTTCCAAAAAATGTTGTGATACCCACTAATTTAACTCTAGCACCTACTGACTTCTCCAGGATATAAATCGCAGTTAAACTTACACACGTGGTTATTCTTGTTTAAGAACAAATTTAAATATATCCACTGTTCCTTACAATATTTATTTACTAGCTTACAAAAAGCTTTCACAACATTCTATGTCGTGAAATTCATTAAACAACTAGCTCATTCCAAGACTTTATACGAGGTCCATAAAAACACTCCTCTTTGTTTTTATAATTTTCTCGTAACTAATAAATAATACATTTTTATTTTTCCTCCTACTAATGAGGATAAACATTTGCAATCAAGACCTCCTATCGACTGACAAATCATGCAATACCTTCCAACCATAGGAGACTGCATGCGATGGATAGGAATTTCTCTCCATTCCTTCCTATTCTAAAGAAAATTATCTAAAATGTGCTTTTGAATTGATTTAGGCCAAAAATGGAAATAGATTACAGAGAACTCCAAATCCCAACACACATCACCCCTAGTTTACTATCGTCGGTATAAGATTTATGGAACGAAAATTAAATACTGATGTACCTTCACACCCCAACATGATATCAGCAATATATATACATATATACTAAATTCGATTTGGGTGGTGGTAGTTCAGTTGGTAGAGCGCTCGCTTTCTGAGTAAAACGTCGATTCTGGCTTGGGTTCTAAACGTTAGCATTACTACACAGATTTATAAAAACCCACCGCACACAATTTCCCCCTTCCAGCTTGCAACCGTGTGATCTTAATGCTAAAAACCATCTCTAGAATTTCTGTTCGGATTCGATGTTAAACTGTAGGTCCTTCGTGTTTCTACCTTAGCACTGAGGAGAAACACGTAGCAGAGGAAAGGCCTATGACCAGCAGAAACGACAGGACAAAAAGGCTGTCAATGATACTGATAATACTAAGTTCGATAATAACTCAGCAAAACAACAATACACTGGTTTAATATTGTCAAACTGACAGATAGCAACTTGAAAATATTTATCGCCATGATAACAAGTAAACCGTTTTCATGTAAAAAAACTTCTGTATTATGCTTTACCCATAGGAACAGATGTAAATAATAAACATATTATGATAAAAGGCATATGGAAAATCTGCCAACAGCGCCCTCAATACAATACATACAATACAATATGCATTAACGCTTCTCCTAAATTTCAGCTTGATCCAACATTTTATGTCTAAAATATACCGAATGTTAAAAGTATTTTTTACTTAAGGTGCCATAACATCTTAAGGAAGCACTTTTGTACTAAGGTATGTTTGGTTTAATCGGTGCTACTTGACCCCAGGCAGCTCTAGTGTGCCATTACTTATATGCGTATATCCGCATTCTAATGAAATTTTAACTTTAAAGATTTATTTAAAACTTACGAAAAAATCCGGGACCGAAGGCAAAAATTAATCATATTTTTAGGAATCATTTTTGTCACAATACCTGATGTACAATTTTTTTAACAACAAAGTTATGAAGGGCATTCATCTAAATCATTCGGTTCTTTGCTAATATTTCCAGCTAATAGGCCAGACCCTTTGCTCTACTTACACTTCAAGTTATTTCATAAAATATCCAAACTACTGCCCACAAAAATTTAAAGTAACATGTAGGGTAATTTTATTTCCCTTTTATTCGACTTAACATGTTTCCGTGGCCTTCACTGCCAGTGAAAATAAAAATACCAACAGACGCTAGGGAAAACGTAACTGTCTTTATTTTGTCGCCAACTGCACGCATCCGCATTTTCCCCATACGTGCAGCGTTGTGTGACTATTCTTTGACTGGATATAATATAAAAACTTCCAACTGAAAGCCATTGTGCGTATTGTTTCTGGCATAAAAGCTTTTGAGCTTTTAGTATTATTAACATCTTGGAAAAAGTGTATTAGATACAAATTTATAAGTTCCTGCATATAATACATTTTTACACAATGAAATGTAATTCCCCGAAATAAGAAAAAGTTTCATTTATCATCGTATATGTTTTAAAAGCTTTCGGTTGAGCAGCTGTGGTAATAACGAAAAATAAATTAACAATCCACTGAAAGCAAGTTACGTCCTTGTAAATATAACTTGTAAAGTACAATGTATTGAAAATTAGTTGCTCTTTTAATAACAACATTCTTAACGCTTTGAATATAGACCAAAAATTCTTTAAAACTCCAGCTTTCCAGAAACATCCGTATGTTATTGTGAGAGTGTGGCGAAATTTTTGAAACTGCAATAAAAGATATTCTGAAAATTGAATGAAACGGAAGAAGGAAATCTACTAGTCTTGTATTTTAAACGACGTTGAATTTTTATGCTGTTTTGCAAATTGCCTCCTAAACTTATCAGATTGAGTCTAATGGAGCTTTTAAACTTTTATTTAATAATGTACAACTTTTTCTTAGATATTTATATACTGAACGTAACCTATTACTTCTCGGAAGAAAACGTAAAAATTGCCTCACTTTTCCTTACTTAAACTTATTTTTATATATTCGTTATAATGGCCGGAATAATTCTCCAGAAAAATAATTTTCAAAGTATTTCACAGCTGTTTTACAAATAAATAGCTTTATCACAATCTACACTACATGTTTTAACGTAAACTGTAAGCTAATAAACCATGCTAGAAAGATTACGTAAAGTTTTTTATGAAGCTGTAAAATTAGTCTATGAGCGACCTGACTCTTAAAACAAAATGATTAAACGCCTACTCATATAATTAATAACTAAGATAACGGCTTCTTCATTTTTTTCCGAAATTTAAAAAGTTTTGCTAAACAGTTAATTCTACTACTTTAACCTTTACAAATTAATGAAATCCACGTAAGTTTAATAAATTTTTGCTCGTTATGCTAATGAGAGTTTGCACGTTTGCATGTATATGTATTTTGTCTTGTAAAACGATATTTTAATACCTTATATGAACAATGCTGTAAATATTTTACATAGGGAAAGGAAAATGGTGGTAAACAAATAATTTTAGGTAACCTGCTCCTCTCTACTTCTCGGTCGTTAATCTTGAGAGAAGAGTACTAAAATTACACTTAAGTGGCCCTTAAATCGCAAAACTGCTTCATCTTGCACGAAATAGTTATTTACAGAATTTGCAGTTACAACGCTATTATAATCATTTATTTCTATTTGTTGTCAGTGAATATGAATTTAAACATTAATTGGATATATTAATATAACCGCCTAACAAATTATTAATGTATTTGATAACAAAATAGAGCCAGCAGAAAGTTATAGTTCTTCATCATCAAGAAGATTTTCTCGTAAGATGCAGTAAATGCTTGAAATTACAGTGCTTAACTGAAACGTTGGAGACGTGCATATGCAATCAATACTTCAGGTATCTAAATTCTTGTCATAATTTACATAAACTGTGCTTGGAACAATTACATTGCAATTTGTGAAACAATACAGATTTAGCATTCCAAACAAAGTTTAATTGTATTTTGTTGGGTGGTTTGAAAAGTTTTGTATTTACTCTACTCTACTCACTGGAATATTTCTATTAATAACCGTTAGTAAACGGTAATGATCGGAAATTTGCATATAGTTTATTTGGTAATAAAGTAAAATTACAGCCACATTTTATGATACCTGTAATTTTTTTTAGATAGACGGTAGGTAGCTCAAAGGCAAAACATTTAACTAGTGTAAAAAATAGAACTGAATGATCCATTTTAGTAATTTCGTTATTCTTCTTCTTCTTCTTTTATATAGGTTTTAATCTGTTATTTTTTCACACATCGTTTGATTACCTATGGAGTTTTTATCGACGTGGAAATTCAACTTTCGGCCCATCTCTTTTGTGATCTGCCTTGACTCCTCTTTCCTTGTGGTTTCTGGTCTCTTACTATTTTGATAATTTTGCTGTCATCAGCTCTGCTCACGTGATCATTCCATTCTCTTTTCCGTTTCCTTACAAATCGGGCTATATCAGTGATGTTACATTGGTCCCTTATGTCACTGTTTCGGATTCTGTCTTGTCGTGTTTTTCCTGTAATTGCTCTTGATGTGTTCATCTCCGTAGTGCGTAACATCTGTTTCGTCGTAGTGTCAGCTCGAGTTTCTGCTCCATATGTCATAATTGGTCTAACCATGGTTTTATAAATTTTTACCTTGCTTTCGATGTTCAAAAATTTATTCTTCCAGACTACGTCTCTTAAGTAACCTAAAACTCTTGTGTTGAATCTTTGCTTCACACCTTGTAGAGGTGTATTTCTTATCCGTGCGCTAAGATCGCCAATTATGATAATTCGATGGTTATGGGGTATCGTATCCATGGTGTTTTGCAGTTCTTCATAAAACATTCTTCTTTCCTCTCTCGATTTACCCATGTCCGGTTCATACACGCCAATCACATGTATATGTATGTTATTGATATTCAAACTTAGTTTCAGTAATCTTTGATCAATATAGGTTCTATCTTCAATACACCTTTGGAATTTTATATGCAGGAGTATCCCAACTCCAGCACTCGCTCGCTGATTTTTTCGTTTTCCACTATAGATCAGAATGTAATCCCCGATGACTTGTGTGCCTTTACCTTTCTTCCTAACTTCAGAGATGCCACATATGTCTATTCTTTTTTCCGTGATCTCCGTTATTACCTCTTGCTCTTTATTTTGCCACGGCTTAATATTCCAGGCACCCACAATTACAATAACCTTTTTCTTCATTCGTTTATTCCTTATTCGTTGCCGGTCCGTCGTAATAGATTTCTGTCCATTTCCGATGATTCTTTTATTGTGGTCCATTGTTTTATATATTTTTATTATTCCTGAGGTGTGAAATCCAATCATTATCCATCAATCATTGCCTATTTCATGCGTGGTTATCGTATGCGTGGTTCTGTGAGCACAGTTCGTTTTACGGTGGGTAGGTAGCTGTCTCGGCCCACCAACCCTCCTCCTTTATCCGGGCTTGGGACCGGCTCTTGACTTATTGGACTACTCAATCCACCCAACAGTAACCAAGAGGCGGAGTTAATTTCATTATTAGAAACCTATAAGGCAAAAAAACCGAATTTTTAATGACATACATAACATCAACAAAATGTCGAAATGGTGGCAATGCCCTTATAACACAATAAAATTAAATAAACTAATGAACAAAATAATGGAACACGAGAAAATACCTGCAGAATGGAAGAAGAGCACAACTTTACCAATCCTTTAAAAAGGCGACAAGAAGGACCCATCTAACTACAGGGATATACCATTATCAAGTTCAACAATAAAATTAATGACGAGTATAATAGCAACAGAAATAGGCAACATCATCCCGATCAACGAGGACAACAAGGCTTTCGCAAAAACAAGTTAACCACGGATGCCATCTTTATCCTACGCCAGATCACCGAAAAGGCGTTAGAATACAATACACCTGCGTTCATATGCTTTATTGGCCTTACAAAAGCCTTTAACCGAATAAAACTAACAAACACTATAAGAAAAAGAAATACCAAGCAAATATATAAACATCATCCAAGATCTAAACACTAATAAGACTACCAAACTAAGAGTTAACAACAAACTAACGAACGAAACAGCAATGAACTCAGGAATATGCCAAGGCGATAGTCTGAGCCCACTTCTGTTTGATACAATGACGGACAACATTATAGACCACGTAAAAACAAAAGGCACTGGATACAGACTAGGAAATCATAACATAAAAATCATATGTTATGCAGACGACGCCTTAATTGCAGAATCTGAAGACGACGTACAAAGGCTACTATACGCTTTTAAGGCTCAAGTTGAAAATTATAACATGCTAATATCGAAAAGTAAACCAAAGTGTTTAACCGTAGCACGAGAATCAATCCGACGCAAATTAACGATCGACGACAGCCCAATTGAACAAGTTATGCCCTTCAATTACCTAGGAACAAAGATCTGGAGCTATGGTAACCTTACTGAGGAAGTTAGGCACCAAAATAAGAAAGCAGCCGCCATGTCCGGATGTTTAAAAAATGTAATATGGGAAAAAGAAGAAATGACCATCGAAAGCAAGAACTGAATATATAAAGCATGCTTGAGACCCATTATGACGTACACCGCTAAAGCACGAGCCGATGCAGCAAAATCAAAGAGACTAACTAGAACAACGGAGATGAAGGTGCTAAGGACAATTATCGTAAATACACTAAAGGATAGAAGAAGAAACAACGATATCAGAGACGAATGTAAAACAGAAGACATAGTGGGATGGACGAGGAACAGAAGGCGAATGTGGAACGCACACGTAAACAGAATGGATAATGGCAGACTACCAAAAATAGTGATAAACTAAAAAGACACGACAACCTGGGGGACCACATAAGAGATGGCGCGACAGTTGGCAATCCATAACGCAGGAACAGGGCTAAATCCAGATATAAACAAGAAAAATTCCTAAATCAATAAGAAGAACAAAATTTCGAAAGAGGAAGGGAACCAAATTGTAATTTCTGTTTATCGAAGACTACGTATTTACTATCCACACCATAATAATGTGAGTATTAAATAAATAGTGTATATGATTTTAACTTCAGTGGGGAAGTCTCCCATTGGTGATGCTCCTGCCATTATTTGAAGTACTTAATCTTCTTCCTCTATCGAGACCAGGTTTCCCATCTCTCATTGTTGAAAGAAAAGCTGTAATTATAGTTTCCATTAAATAAAAAATTAATTACCCTAATTTGCTTGGAAAATATGTATTTCTGACATAAATGGAAACTAAAACACTCCAGCAAAGAACTGCTGCCATTTTCTAATTCTGCCAACAAACAGCAAATTTCACAATTCATATAGTAACTCAGATACTGTACAGGGTGCCCCATAGCTCGCGATTAAACGTTGTAACGCTGTTCAGCAGTGAATACTAAATAGCTAAAATATTTATTATTCGACGGCTAGCTTCTTCACACGAAGCACGGAAAGAAGTGGAAACTTGGCAACTGTGTAATATACATGGTGTAATATTATTTATTATTATGAAGCTTTCACAGGACTCATAGGCCCGTCACTTTGGTGTAAGGCAAGGCTAAGCTAGTTTGTGCAATGCACAACAGGGCCCGACTCTACGGGTTACCGTGTTGGTGCGTAAGCATGCTTGACTTGCGTGTGTGTGGTGTATTTTTGTGTGTATGAACTTGGCGCTTGTCTAGTGTGATCGTAACACGAGGAGTGCCATTAATTTGTACCCAATGGCAAATGAAGACCAGGACCTAGTACCGATCATCCAGGGAATTAGAAAAATTTCCGACCCTGGAGAGATTCGAACCGGGAAGCGTTTGGACAATTACATCCAAAGCTTGACGCTCTTACCATTGAGCCATCCCTGCCCATATACATGTTGTATGCTCTACGGAAAATATTTGGGCAATTACTATGGAAGACTAATAAAAAATATTTATTACATAATTATTATTTCTAGACCAATTGACTCTTTTGATAACACAAATCAACTATTAAACATCTCATTTTCACACCACCATGACGGAGAGTTACCGGCTCATTTATTCTTTATGTAATATCTCATTTATTCTTTATGTAATATCTCCAGTACGCTTAATCCACAACCGCATAAAGTAGTCATCATTCCTTTTCAGTACCCAAACACAAATTAGTTAGGAACAAAAAGAATAAAAATATCGGATGGAAATAAATCAGAGTTTAACGTTTTCTATAAACTAATAAAACTGTTCAACATGACTACCACCAACATTATCACATTCTGCATATCTTACTGCAGTTGAACTTTTTACATGTTGAAGCTTGTGTTCGTTTAAAGTTGCAGCCTCTTGCTTGATACAATTTGTTAAATCGTCCACATTGTTCACTGGTGTGAGGTACATCAAATCCTTCAGATAACCCCAGAAACTAAAATTTAAGGGCGTTAGATCAGGTGACCTTGGCGGCCAAGATATAGCATTTCCATAACCAATCCACTGATCTAGAAACTGATTTTAAAGCGAATCTCGGACCATATGGTTCCATTAAGGGATGAAATACCATCTTGTTGGCACCACATGTTTTGTCTAATTATCAGTGGAATATATTCCAATAGTATTTTAAAATCTTCATTTAGAAAGCGTAGGAATTTTTCAGCATTAAGACGGTTTGGCAGAATACAAGGACTAATTATAAAATATTATTTGCCACACCTAACAAAACATTAACAACGTATCGATATTGATAACTTCGAATATGAGGGGCATGACAGTTCTTATCTGCCCACACATGATTATTATGAGTATTGGAAACCCCATCTTGCATAAATGTCGCCTCCTCCGTCCACAAAATATTGCCAATAAAATTTTCCTGATGTTGATTTAATGTCATTCACAGTACCTAACTCGTGCATTATACTTATGTGTTAATAAGTGTTGCACTTTCGTTTTTCGAAAAGCATACAGGCCGTTGTCGTGTAATATTCTGTGTACTGGCGACTGTGATATATCTACGACCCGACCAATACCTTTCTCGTAGGCTCCCATTCAATTAAATCTAACACATTTTCTTCAATCTTGAACTGTCTTTCCATAAATGGACGACCAGCACCACCTCTTCTTAGACCAAACTCTCTCTCCTAGTTGTTGGTCAGTTCGTTCAATAACTGTGCGATTTGGATGTCTTCTATTTGGATAGCGTTCAGCATATAGCCTTACCGTTGCATTACAATTACTATACTAACCTTTCCAAGAATCAAAATCATGTAATGTACTCTGCAAATGTGTATTCCATTAGTGCAAGTGAAACGGAATTTACAAAAGACAGAATAAATTGTTTGACAACTATAAAATTCGGAACAGTAGTGTCACATTAAATAGAAATTACTATCAGCCTTGCTCAGATTTGCTTTGATGCCATATCTAAATCTCGTGTGTTCAACAAAATCTTGGGATAAAGAATCTGCAATTTGAACTTGTGCAGAAATTATTTTTATAGTTAAATTCTTAAGTTTATCAATGAAGAACTACTTTCATCAACAATCTACTAGTTTAGCTTTCATGGTAAAGATACGCAGCATTCGAATTCCAAACTTTAAGAAGGTGGTGTGAAGAAACTAACCTGCGAAACATAAACATTTTAGCTGTTTTGTGTTCAGTATGCGCTGCCGAATAACGCTACGGGGCGTTTTATTTTAACTTATGGGACACCTTGTATACAAAACGAAGTGGCAGAATGCGACACACAATATAAATAAACTGCCTTCAACAATTTACTTTGAGGAAGCAGTTTCAAACACTGTACAGGAATCTAAAAAAAAAAGAGTGATTCCCCTAAAAAGTCATTTCCGGTTACACTCTGGTATCCTGTTTTAAAAAATTGCTACATTGCATGTTTCTGACATATAACGTAAAACTCTTCTAAGAGGAGCAGGGACAATAAATCACAAATTACATCTCATACGAGTAAAGCGCGTAAAAATTGTTATACACTGTGCCTTAGATTAAATAAGTTTTATATCAAATAATGCATTTGTCAAACACGGTTTCGCCTCGCCTCCTCATGACATGGATGCTTTTCCCATTTAAAATGATGGATAGAACGTGGCTTTAACTTTTGCAGTGTCCCATTTTTTTTTCTTACAAATATCGGGTTGATATTGTAGATTCCGCGACCTCCCCTCGGTATGAAAAGTGAGCAGGAAATCCGAACTGCATTCTGCGGTTGTTGGCGATGACGTGTACTTCCGGTATTAATAACGCCACCACTACAATCGCTTTGCTACGAAGGCATTATGTGATCTCGTCTTTAATTAAAGATCCTGTAAACTGCTTTTAATGTGGTACTTAAAAGCGACTATGCATATATACACCCCCCAGTCTTGACGTGTTAATTCTACCACACCGTCAAAGTTTGCCAATATTAAAATTTCCTTGAGCTTGGTACTCGGTGTTCTGATACCTAACACATATTTTTACTTACACACAACTAACTTATTCCTAGAAGATTTAGGTTCTAATCTCAATGGATTTTTAAAGAGATTATATCATCCACCAACTTTACACTGATGGTGGTTGTGTTGCCTATGTACGCAAAATCTTTTTTAAAGTTTAGTGGACTGCACTAGAGCTTTACTTAAATCTCTTGATGTGTTGTTGTAAAACTATTTTGAATATTAGATCGTAGTCCGTGTTAAACTGTGGGTCTCCCCAGTTTTGTGTCACCAGTAGCACACCGCATAGTTTAAGAGTATTAGATTAGTTAAAATAATATCAAAACCCAATTAACTACTTCTTCTATTGCTTCTCTCAGTAAGGGTTTTAGTGTTTCTTCCATCCCATTTTCGACGATTTTTTAGCTTCATTTTTCTCCCTACTGCACTTCTTCCGCTTTCGATCTTCTCTTACATTATAAATTGGAAGAGCTAATATCTCTCATTTTTCTTAATATGTGAACAATATTGTCCTCTATTTTCTTTAATATGTTGCAGTGTCTAACACTAAAGGTTTCTTATATGAATGTTAGAACGTAATAGTTATTCCACAAAACTGTTATTATTTTGGTTGCATTCATATTCACCATTAAACCATCATCATCATCAAGCCGTGCAATCTTAAGATTCTGGCAAACGCATAGTCGCGTCCTAAAATCCTATTTTTGAGGGGGATTACTCCTCTTCTTCGGTTTATTACAGATCCTTGTGTGTCCTGGCTTCGAACGTTATTTTCTTCCACTCCGTTCTTTCCTTGCATTTCAGTTTCCAGTCTGTTATTCCCAGTGTTCTTATGTCTTCCTCTACTTGTTTTAGCCATCCTTTTTTGGGTCTTCCCCTTTTCCTTGGGCCTTGTGGGGTCCATTGTGTTATTCTCCTTAGCGTCTCCGTCGGGGTTCTTCTCATGATGTGCCCCGCCCATTTCAAACGTTGTGCCTTTATAAATCTTGTGATGGTTTCTCCTCTGAGTTCATCTTCTATTTCTTTATTGTTTTTTAGTCTTTTTTCTCCATTTGCTGTTATATTTGGTCCTAATATTGTTCTCATTATTTTTCTTTCCGCTATTTTCAGGTCTTCTTCTTCCTTTTTGCTTATTATTGCTGTTTCTAGGGCGTACGTCATCATATTGGCGTATTAATGCCTTATATATTTTTATCTTGGTTTTCTTGGTGATTGCTTTGCTTTTCAGAAGGTTCATGTTTCTTCCATAGGCTTGGTTTCCTTTGAGGATTCTTTCTTTTATTCGTTCTTTACCTGATTGTTGTATCGTCGTTCCCAAGTAGTTGAAGTAGGAGACAGTTTCAAAATTATGCCTCTGCGTTTTGAGGTATTTATATGTGTTCCCTTCTTCTCTTCCTACTTTAATGTATTTTGTTTTACCCTGGTTTATTTCTATTCCATATTATCGTGCTTTTTCCTCTATTTTTCTATTGCTTTTATTAGTTTCTGTCTCGAGGTGCCACTATCGTTATGTCATCCGCATATGCTACTATTTGGATGTCGTTGGTGATGATACTTTTTTTGTCCAGTTTCACGTTCCTTATAATACTTTCTAGTACTAAGTTGAATAGTGTAGGAGAGATTGAGTCTCCTTGTTTTACACCTTTTTTTATTTGGAATTCTTCCGTTGTTGTTTCTTGAAATCGCACTTCTGCCTTAGTTTCGTGTATTGTCATTTTTAGCAGTTTTCTCAACTTTTGGGATATCTTTAGTATTCTTAGCTCCTTCATCATTTTTCCTCTGTTAATTGAGTCAAATGCACTCTTCAAGTCTACAAAGAATACATGCACTTCTCTGTTACATTCTATTGTCTTTTGGAACATTTGTTCTAGGATATGTACCCCGTTGCTTGTTGACGTGCCTGGCCTGAGGCCGGATAGGCCCCGAGGATTTCCTCCGCTTGTAGTTTTAGCCTTTTGTTTATCAGATTTGCCAAAATTTTGTAGGTGGTATTCAACAGAGTTGTTGCTTTATAATTCTCACACTGTTCCTTGTTTCCTTTTTTATGTATTGGTGTTATTATTCCGGTGTTCCACTCTTCCGGCATTTTGTTTTGTATCCATATCTGCTTTATAAGGGTGTGTATTTGTTTGTGTAGTTGCTGGCCCCCATATTTCAGAAGTTCTGACTCGATTCCGTCCTCTCCCGGGGATTTTCCACTTTTCAGATGTTTTATTACTTCTTGGACTTCCTTTTCTGATGGGTATTCGTCTTCTTGTTCTTGTGCTATTGTGTTGCCCTCTTCTGGTTATTCAGTATCGTCTGGTTCTGCATTGAATATTTTTTGGAGTAGTCTTTCCAGATTTTTCTATTTTTTGGGACACGTATTATATTTGGCTTTCGTTGTCTTTTAGTCCCCTTGTTCTGATTCTGGGTTTATTTGTTTGGTTCTTTATTTTTCTGTAGAACTGTTTTATGTTATGGTTATTACTGTCTTGTTCTATTTCCTCAAGTTTGTTATTTAGCCAGTCGTTAGTTTTTCTGTCTTATTTTCTACTCGCGTCGATCCATTTAATTCGTGCCTCATTCTTTAGTTTTCTTGCTTTTTCACAGTCTACGTCGTACCAGTCTTTCGTTTTCTGTTTTGTTGTCTTCCTTCCTAGCACTTCTTCCGCCGTTACCTGTATGCTTTGTTTAGCTAATATCTCTCATTTTTCTTAATGTGTGAACACTATTGTTGTCTATTTTCTTTAAGATCTTGCAGTGTCTAACACTAAAGGTTTCTTATATGAATGTTAGAACGTAATAGTTATTCCACAAAACTGTTATTATTTTAGTTGCTTTCACGTTCACCATTAAACCATACTATTATGAGTCATTTTTATAGAAAGAAATGTATTCCTTTGGCTTAAATTAATTGTTGTATTCGTTTTAGTATAGCGCCAATTCGTTTCCTACAGTTTTCTACTATTTTCTCATCCCGGAACCACACAGATATTACAGCCTCTAAATCAACCTCCTTTTTGTCGTACGGTTGATTCTCCAAACTCTAGACCCACGAAGCATACATTGATTTCAAACTGCCAGGCCAATCAAGGACAATTATATTTTTATCTTCATAATATTTCATCCTTAGCTTTGATGTGTAGTGCTTCAACGTTGGAAACAACTTTCCCAAGTTGTTGACCAATTATTATTCCAATAACTCCTAGTACTATTGATCATCCTTGCTTATGGTACGGGAGCCGCTGGCCCCACGCAATAAAAGCAACCCCATAATCTTCTTTAAGGGATGTTTGACTGTCTGGTCATGAACCGATCTAAGTTTTTCAGTGTTGGATTTGTTGACGTATCCCGACTGTTTACCCTGTACTAAAAAAATTGTCTGATGTGTGAATCACACCTTCCTCCAACGGTCTACATTCCTGTTAGCATATTTTTTGGCCCACTGAAGCCTCTTCTTCACCATTGGAGCAGGTTATCAGTTGCTTTTTCGGAGGTCGGATCGCCTTTCTTCCCGATTCTATGAACCTTATATGCACTTTCAAATAATGATTGCGACTCCAGGCAGCAGTTTGGTGTAAGTAGCAACTAGGATTAGTTTTCCCGTTTCTGATTAAAAGCGCTTGGTTCGTCTCTCGCAGTTATCTTTTTCTTTCTCTCATATTTATCTTTCCTCTGCGTTTCAAATGACCTAGTTTTCCTTTTCAGCTTCTAATTGTAATTTTTGATCCCAAAACTTACACCACACTCTTTTGCAATGTTTCTGTGTATTATATAAGTATGCTCGCTGAATATAACAATATCCTCTCGTTTCATTTCGACTCGTGCCTATAGAATGCTTTATTTGAGGTTGTGATAAAAATCACCATACGCGTGTCAAATGTGGAATAACAATGTTGCCAATTAAAAAGAAAGTATACTGTTCACATTAATTCGCACAATACTGTAGATTTTTTTTTTTCTTTGGGTTCGCGTGGATTTGCTCCAAGAGCTTATTCTTGAATCAGAATCCGAAATCAACACAAAGCTTTTAACTAGAATCTAGAAGGTTAATTTTTTATAAACTGTATAGGCCACCCCATTCTTGTGTTCTTTTCCTTGCTTTCGTGAACAGCAGACTATATGATTCTTTGTTACACATTCACCTTAGTTTAGCCACGCATTTCGCGTGTTCCTAATGTATCTTTTCAGCCTGTTCACTTCTTGTATTATGTTACTACGATCAATTACTACAACCTGTAATAAATATAGTAGCAGATTGTCGATTATGTGAGTATTGCGATCAGTGAGTTTATTTGTGGTGGTCCTGGTACTGGTCCTGGTCCTGGTGGTCATTGGTGGGTGAATAATAACCACAGGACTAGGATTATAGAAGATGTACATGCACCAACCTCAGAAACACTAAATTTAGAAATAGTAATTATTAATAATTCTGAGACCATAAAATAATTGTACCTCGCCATATTATATGTACATGCAGATCAAGATCATAGTTTAATTCTTACAGTTATTCCACACACGCACTCAATTTTAGACTTAATTCATATTCAAATGCTTTGGTTATCCAATAATTGAACATGATAGCAATAAAATGGAATCGTAAAATAGAATGGAACGATCGTAAAATAAAGTAATTTCCGGCTATTACTCTTGATTGTAAAATCGAGTATGCCATACAGTAGCTGTTAGAAACTCGATGAAATGTTTCAAAAATATTTGAAAATGTAAGACTTATATCTAAATGCAACTACATTTCGTCAATTATAAATTGATACGGTACAGTAACAATATTTTCTTATACAGGGTGTATCATTAATATTGCGAAAAAATTCAGGATGAGATTCCTTGCATAAAAACAAGAATAAAAGTTTCCAAAAATGCCTCGTTTCCGAGATACAGGGCGTTGAATATTATGCAATTAACAATAGGACAATAATGCCATGTAAACAATAATAGCAACAACAACAATAAGTTATAACAGTTGTTGAAAATGACTACCACCAACATCAATACAGGCTTCTAATCTGCGACGCATTGATTGGCGAACACGTTCAAAAATTCCGGGTGTGTGATTGTTTGACAAGCTGCTATTATACGATTTCTTAATTCCTTGAGCGTTTCAATCGGGTTCGTATAAACCAAATGTTTAAGGTGACCCCAGAGGAAAAAATCCAATGGATTTAAGTCCGAAGATCGCGCAGGCCAGGGTTGTATGCCTCCTCGACCTATCCAACGGTTTGGGTACACAGTGTTCAAATATTCTCGAGCAACTAAACTGAAATGAGGCGGAGCTCCATCGTGCATGAAATACATTTGTAATCTTAATAGCAGTAGGACGTCTTCCAATAGCATCGGCAGCTCCTCTTCAAGAAAATGGCGATAAATTGCTCCAGTTAACCTCACTGGTAAAAAGAATGGACCTATCAAGTGGTCTCCGACAATTCCGATCCATACATTCACTGAAAACTGATGTTGATGGCGGCCTGCTCTTATTGCATGTGGGTTCTCATCAGCCCATTGGTGATTGTTGTGGAAATTCATTATGGCTTCTCTGGAAAAATTTGCCTCATCAGTGAACAGTATTTCTGCAACGAACTGTGGATTTTCAGCAATTTTTTGTTGCATCCATCGACAAAAAGTTACTCTTGGAAGAAAATCAGTTGGTAAAAGTGTCTGCACTCGTTGAATGTGATAGGGGTATAAAAGTTGATTCTTCAGTATCCGGAAAACTGTCATATGACTGACATTTACATTTGCAGCAATCTTCCTGGTACTTGTAGTAGGATTTTCGTCAATTTCGTGGAGCACCTCTTCTTCCACTTGTACAGTTGCTGCTGTGCGAGGTCGCCCATTTTCAGCGGTAAGTTTTCGAAAACTTCCAGTTTCTCTAAGACGTTGATGCAGA
The DNA here is from genome assembly GCA_014611495.1 of Limonius californicus. Classification (NCBI taxonomy): domain Eukaryota; kingdom Metazoa; phylum Arthropoda; class Insecta; order Coleoptera; family Elateridae; genus Limonius; species Limonius californicus. The sequence goes on along the minus strand of JABXWE010014845.1, from coordinate 38,589 downwards.
CGAGAAAATATCGAATGATGTGGTATTACACGATTAGGGTATTTTTCTTCATAAAGACGCCTGGCTGCTAATGAATTACCGTTGGCAAGACCGTAACAAAAATGCATATCGCACATTTCACTATTTGCGTAATTCATTTTGAAAAACAAACCTAACAACTGTCAAATCGCTGTAAAGTAACGACTTTCATATGAAAAGTCAATGGCACTCTCGATAGAGTGATCCGACAAGTGATGATGCAGAGGAAACAAAAAAGTTTTATTTTCAATTGCATAATATTCAACACCCTGTATCTCGGAAACGAGGCGTTTTAGGAAACATGTTTATATGAACTCTTATTCTCATTTTTATGCAAGGAATCTCACCCTGAATTTTTTCGCAATATTAATGATACACTCTGTATATCATATACAGTAATTTAAATTATACTTCTAACATATTTGTTATTCTTTCAAATGCGTTTGAGATAATATTTAAGGGACTACAATCTTCTTAGGAAAATATGCGCATTTCAGTATCTTCCTGAATTGGAGACTTTAAAATTTGGCATATCTAGCACACGTAACTGGATCAAAACTTTTTCAAATCTTGTAGGTAGAACCTTCAAACGGCTTTTAAAAGCTTTTAGTACTTTATATAAATTTATTTTGAGATAGAATCAAAGACTTTTTTAAGATTTGCTGCTATACGAACATTCAACACACTTATTTTATATTTTGTCAATACAATATTGGACCTACGCCCACCCCTTCTCTAACATTAAATGTGTGTCCGTTTTTAAGGATTTAAGGGAAAATAAATAAAAACTTAATATTCTTACTGAATAAATTTGATAAATAAGCACCATTGAAAAGCGAGTTCATGTGGTAATAAGTATTATTGTAATTACCTTATGTATGTGAACGAATTTCTAGTGTCACACCACATATAATTATACATTCCGTAACATTAGCTTCTTACAAAACACTGTAGTAGTAAGCATTGCAGGCTTTGCACAAAAGCAATGGCTTTTGTAAGAGGTTGGGTGACAAAGATAAGAGCATTTAAATTTTGTGTAAGACTTAATGTTACCGTACACAAGTTTATGTTATTGCTCCAACATTCCCAAATACGATGCTCGAGAGATTTAGCATGGCCCTTCTGGAAGATATGGTTAATTGTAAAAATTGCTCTACAGTTACAGACATTTTACTTGACAGTTTTATGACATTACAGTCGTTATGTACACTTTTTTCCTATTAGCAGTTGTATGTCAAATAGTGTTCAGAGGATTGATTGGAGACGATGGTTTAAGTAAATAAACTTTGGAAAGCCCCTTACCACCACGATATTTAGTACACCTAAATACGTATTTCGGCAACTAAGCTGCCATTTTCTGCAGGAAGTTGAACTAACTAAAGTAACTTGCCCGAGGAATACCTTCGGCGATAAGTCCTTTACCAAGTCAACAATTGAAATCCAATGGTAATAATCTAACAAACTAAGGCTTAAATATTAAGTCGCCGTTAGGGTTCGTTATACCTAACCGGCTAAGGAATTATATTCACCAAATAAATTAAAGTTAGGTATTAGCCCATTAACTGAATTAAAAGGATCGCTCCTATTTTTGAAAATATTGCTCTCATAGCAATTCAATTCCTTTGTTGAAGACACTTCTTTAACAATTTTAGATTTTCCTGTATGAAATCGTTACCTGTCTCGTAAATATGTTGGGCAATACTTGATTTATCAAAGCTAGAATTTTGGAAATGAGCTACATATTCTTTAAACCTAATATCAACATTACCTTTAGATTGCCCAATATATTTTCCATTACAGGAAGAACTGTCAATTTCGTAAATCCCCGACTTTTGCAAAGTTATCGCTTTGTCTTTACGGTTTCCCAACAAGTTCCGAAAGTTGTTATATCAGCAAAATACAATTTTGGAATTTATTTGTTCGTATATCTTATCAAGGCCTTTGGTTAAGGGATGGAATGGAATTTTGATGATACTCTGGAGATTTCTTCATAGCGGGAACTTTGCAAAGTCATGGAATTACGAACATTTAATCCTAGCTTACGATTTCTAATTAAATCATCAATGACGTCTGGAGAAAAACCTTTGCATGAAGCAATATTATTGATGTAGCGATACTCAATGCGGTATCGATTTGGATTTAATTGAAAGGTAAGTAGTCTATGAACCAAAAAGTAAAGGCCGCCATTGTATGTTGAAAACAATGATTTGAGTCGTTGATTATAAATTTGTTACATTGGTTTCTTTTCTGTAAACGTAAAATTCTAATCTGTTACAGTTTTTTTCTAATAACTAATACGTCAAAAACGGTAACTGTTCTTTATTATCTAATACATACGTGAATTTTATTGACTGAAAGTTGGAATTTAGTTGGTTAACGAAATCATGGAAGTTGTTCGTATTAGTATCGAAAACAGCAAAGGTATCATCCACATACCTGATCCATACTCTGGAGAAGTATTTTGCATTATTTTTAACTGCAATTTTGAAATTACCCTTTTAAAAGGTTTGCAGCGAATGGAGATTATTGGTTATTGCCCATTGCAGTACCCCCATGATGTTGGTAGAAGTTGTCCTCTATTTGAAAGCAGTTTTAGGAGATACAGAGAATAGTTAGTGTAATGTATTCGTTAATTTGCTCAGGATCTGAAATGTTTGCTGTGAGAACTTCCTGCAGGTATGTCATGGTTTGTGGAATCGGAACATGAAACAAAGCACTTACATCGAAAGAAACTAGAATCTCGCTTTCAAGTAGCTCTAGAGTTTTTATTTTGTTGTTTAATTCCAATGAATTCTTTAGTTAACCATTTCGAAAGCAAATAAGTTGGTGAGGTAACACCCGAAACAATAGATCTCATGGACTTATCTGATTTGTGTATTATATGAAGACAGTATAGTTTAGGTATTATAAGATTAGAATGTATAAGCTTGTATTTGAGAGGTGGTGTAATAAGTCTGTGGCAAGTTTTCAAAATTTGTTTTGTTCTGCTGATCATACCCCTTAAGGGATTTTTCGTTAACCTTCTGTAAGGACCGTCATTGAACGTAACATCCATCCTCTCAAATAATCTTTTTCTCTAAAATAACAACTCTGTTACTTTTGTCAACTTTCAGATAAACACCATTTTTATTTTTAAGTCCTTTAATAAGTGGATGGTCTCTGTTAACAGATTCTGGTTTTGTGAATGTTTTGCAAGCTTTTCTCGTGAACTGTTTTGTTGGTTCATCGAAGTTGCTGAAGGCACTTTCAATTCTAACAATAATTTCCTCTACTGGAGGTTTTCTGTATTCAAAATTTAATTTCAAATCTCTGTTAAGAAGAGCCAATTCGTCTTTATTAAAGAATTGACAAGATTCATTAGAAACAATATTGGGTGCATCTTTCTGAGCAGTGTTTTTACTTTAAAAGTTGCCGCCTAAACTACACAATTGTTTACTAGGCGTTAGCAATTTCTGTTGAACTTTATGTATTATATATTATTATATGATAAGTTGGCACCGCCTCCTCCACGATTAAAATATTAAAATTAATCTTATTTTTTCTGTATTTGAATAATAATTAAAATGAAGTAACTCTGCAGACGTTTGTTTTCTATAGCTAACGTTTTAACGTTTAAATTGTCATTCATTCCATCCAAAGTTTGCAATCGCCATGCGGTATTAAATCTTCAAACGTGAAGGTGGCATCTAATCGGCCCCCACGGTTGTCTGTATTCAGCAAACATCGCCTGACCGTACGTATATGACGATTATTGATTATAACGTTTATTTAGTGGGCCGAACAGATTCGCCCGCACTTGAAGTTCTCTATTCCAAGGTGCGGTTTTACGACTAGTAAACAATGAATAGTGTTAATAACCTTTTAAAGATTGATTTTGAAACATTTTTAAGAAAATCTTCAAATTAAAACATTAGACAGACCCAAGCCAAATTAAATTTAACCCAAAAAAATGGAGAGAAAAACACAGAACAGGTGTTACACCTATCGTTTTGCTGCAGAGACTTACAAACTTATATTTATATTTTAGATAGAGTAGTTTCTTTTTATCCCATGCTCTCTAAGAAGAGGTTAAAAAGCGAGTTAGAAGTTATATACACAAGATCCGACTTTAAAGAAATATCTGGTGCTATGAATATTTTAACATTTTTGTTAAAAGATAATCTTCAAAAAACGCTTATGGAAACACTGAGACTTCTAAATATTATTGCAACAACACCTTTGACAACCGCCGAAGCTAAACGTTTCTTTTCCACATTAAAGCGTATAAAAAGTTTTTACGAAACGCCATGCTTAACGATCGCTTGAATGCTTTGGCTACAACGTCTATCAGAAGGAGTTTAGTTAACGAAATTGATAATTTCGATGAAAAATCGATGAGCAGAATATCATTTGAAAATTAAATGTGTTTGGGTGTGTTTTTTTTTTGTTAAATAATTACTGATCCAATTTCTATCTTATATTATTGTTTCAAAGCAATTTACAAGAATGGATTTTATAAACTTTTAACGTGTTTTAAGAGCTTCATATTAATTTCAGGTGCGTGTTTTATTATAGTAACATATATTTTTTATTTTAAAATTAAAATTGGTGAAACCTCACCGGCCGCCACTGGTGCAAGGTGTAATTTGTATGTTTCCAGTTCCAATTTACTTTTCTTCCTGTACAGATATTTTATCTCTAAATCTAGCCATTTTGGCGGAATTATAAGCTAACTGACTAATTTTACGATTCTTAATAACATTAATTTTAATGAATTTAGGAGAAGCACCGAAACTAGGACAAATATTTAAAACTAAAATATCTGCACATATATTTTTAACTTTAGAACTTAAAGCTATGATACCTGTTTAGCTCCTGGGACTGGGAAGCCATCATAATCGGATTGCTTGAAGACGGTGGTTTAAGTTAATAAACTTTGAAAACCCCTTACCATCACGATATTTAGAACACCTAAATACGTATTTTGCCAACTAAGCTGCCATGTTCAGTAGTCTTTATATTTTATGCGATTTAGATCATCAGAAATGATGAAGTCTGTGTAGGAGTGGACCCAAACTTTGTCGGATAACATGATACAAGCAGGTTTATGAATTTATAATCAATTATTCAGCTTGCAGATATTTAACTCAGCTTCAAATACTGCTATTGTGTAATAATTTTCATGAAATTGAAACGTGAATTGTAAAGCAAAATATATTCCTAAAAAATACATTTACTCTTATGCTTCCTTTCATTAACGCACTCACCGGTTCTGCATAATTACCAAATTCCTTTGTGTCGTATTTATGCTGTATTGAAATTTAGTTCCTGTTTTAGTTTAGTAGCAGAGAAATCATAAAAGTTTTATTTTTGCTTGAGTTGAAAATAATCTCCGATCCGGCAATTTTATATAGCAGACTTAGGGATGAAAAGAAATTCCTTGTAGGTGGTATACTCTACATCTATATATTAAAAAATTAATTTTCGCTTAACACACAAAGAGAACGTAGCCTTGAAATTTGTATTATTAAAAAGCAGGCTTTCTAGTATACCGAACCTTTTTTTACAACATGATCTAAAGGCTTTACATACCTGCAGGTAATGAAACGCAATTTTTATATTATATTACGAAAGATTTTTATTAGGCGTAAAATCAAATACCAGACAAATTCTTCAAATTGTCATTCTTTTCTGGCTTATCCCGGGGGCGCTATTACTATTGCGGAAAATTGCCACGTTTCGTTCATTTTCCTCAACAGTTAATTACCTTCACGAACTTTAATTCTAAATTAATGAAATGATTCATACAAAACCAGTTTCTGCGCTTCCGTAATCAGCATAATATTAACTGCGAACGAGTTCTAAACCTCTTCGAAAACGATAAGGCGGAGGACGCATTTTTAAATCCAAATTTAAAGTAAGCTGCCAAGCACCGTGAAAATATTAAAATTGAAGTTCTTTCGCTGATATTTCGACATCGATCTTTCATGGAAGCTGAGATTTAAGCAAGGATGACTGCTCTTGAGAACATTTTCAGTTTACGGTTTTCATATGACATTTTCTTAGTTTGATTCGAGATATTTAATTTGTAAAAAGCGATTTTGTTCTAAGGGCGAATCTTTTTACATTGTTGTGGGTCAACAATAGGCCGTTTATAAAGCAACGCAACCAAAGGAGCACATTTTAATCGGATTGGTCTCGCGTACTTTGAGTACAAAGTCGTTCTAAGCTAACATTTGTTCTCTTTTTGTGCTTGGTATTGATTTTGTAGATAAATTGTTCTGTTGGTGCAAATTAATTCATTGAATTATAAGATTAATTTTTCACATTTTCTAGTAATGAAAATATTTTTGTATGAAAACAATCTCTTAATCTATTTCAAATTTCTGAATCATATTTATTATAATAACTAACGATCAAGTGTAAGTTAAGACAGGAACGAAACGAAGGGTTACGGAGAGAGTCAATGTCATATTCTATCCAACTCCCGGAGTGCGCGGTATATAGGCCACCCGGAGTTATTTTTAGCTCTCCGGAGCCATCGATCGCTGGGGGGGAGGGTTGCGGCTATTTCAGGAACATCCCCTTACCCTTACCGGTGCAACATTCCGACTTTGTAAAATGCATGTGTGTCGCATGGAACTTCCGCATGGATTATCGATGCGCGTTTTTAAAATTTCGTTATTATAAATTGCGAGTGAATTTTGCAGGTAAATGGCGCCTCGCGTTTATGCGAAATAATGGAATACGGTTAATGTCGCAGCAGGGGTTTCGAACGGGGTGTTGTGTAGTTTACTGCAGTAACCACCAATTTCATCACCTCTTCATTACGAGCTAAATTGAAAAATTAAATAGGTCGTGCATTGTATCGCGATATAGCCCGGAGCTACGCTGTCACCCCATTACAAGGGATGTTACACCACTCGAAAAAACCGCTTATTTAGGCCACGGGTTCCAAACTTTCTAATTATAGACTTAATTGAATCGTTTATATTGGTTAGCTTTAAAAGCAAAGTTGAAAAGATGAATACATTTAAGAGGAAAGTTGTTTGGCGTTTTTATTTTAATTGTGAATTTTGTTGTTTAATTGCCAGGTCAAATTACAAAACTTTACTTGTTTTGCTTGTTTAACCTCTTCGCCATTTGCGGTTATTGCTTCCTTTCGGAAAGTTGGTCTGCAGAGAAACCTTAGAGAAAGATTGATTGGGCGAACTTGGGTTTTGAAAGATAAATTTAAATTTGCTTTATATTGATCTTGTAATGTTCACGTAGGGCAGATGCTCCAGCAGAGGCCTGGGTTCTGTAATGGCTTCAAATATTGAGACATCAAAATTGTATTTAACCAAAAAAAATCGTGTATCAACCGTAATACACTTTATGTGCTGCATTTGTTTATTTAGTCTCGCTTATTGTAGATTGTAAATTGTGCATACAAATCACATAATTATTATTTATTCTCATTAATTTGTTTGTAGTTTAATTATAATGCCATGGGAGTTTATTGTGAATATATTAATTTCCGGTATTGAGATTTCAACGAAAATATGGGTTTTGGACCCTTAGAGGATCAAAACTGGGTTTCCCGTCGTTAAGTAAATGTAGAGTGGTGTGAAAAAAATCCGCATCAGTTGCGCAAATAAGATAAATTGCAGTTTAAATCCATTTTTTTAATATTTCATTTCATATTGCAAATATAATTCAGGTACTTAAACACAATAATAGTAATAATAATAGCCCACACGTTGATCCATAAAAAAACGGAAGCAATTCGATATAAAGAAGATATTTAAAAACAGAAACATTGTACATTATATATAATAATATGGTGGGAGACAAGAAGAACACGCACAAGCAGGGGTGGGATGTATAATTGAAAAAGAGCACAAGGAAATATTTAAAAAATTGGCAACCCATTACAGAAAGAGCAATGGAAATAGGCTCCAAAGAAAGAGTAAATATATTAATATTATATGGACCGGACGAAAATGAGAGAAAGGAGACGAAGGCTAAATTCTGGGATAGAGTAGAAAGTCTAAAAGGAAGAGTGATCGCACTAGGGGACCTAAATGGAAGAGTAGGTACCAGAGCAAATGAAACTGAGACTGTCATAGGAAAATACGGCGAAAAAGTAAAGAAACACTCTGCACAAAGAATGATCTGATAGTAACAAATACGTTCTACCGACACAAGGAGGTACATATGTACACCAGAGTAGCCAAAAGCAGGAATGAGAAGTCCATTATTGATTATGTGTTAATAAACCGGAGTAAGAGACAGGACATAGTAAATGTGCGGGTAAGAAGGGCACACGAAATAGATAGCGATCACTACCTACTAATGGCAAAAACACTAATAGGACAAGTAGACAACAAAGAATCCCAGAAAAAGGAAGAGAAAAATACATTAGCCAAGCCGACAAAAGAATCAATTAGGATACATAATTTGGCTGATAAAGACAGAATCCTAAAGTTTCAAGACACAATTAAAGAAAAACTAGGTGTAGTGTGTACCACGGGCCTAAACTGTGAACAAACTTGGAAATTTTTAAAACAACACTGCTGAACACAGCCAAAGACGTTTGCGACACAATAAAGATAAGCAACAATAAGAAACAATCATCCTGGTGGAACGATGAAATTCAGAATGAAGTAAAGGAAAAGAAACATAAGTGGAAACTCTATTTACAAAAAGGTACAACAGAAAGATACGAAAAATATAAAACACAAAGAAACAAACTGAAGGTATTGGTCAAGGAAGCAAAAAAGAGAGACTGGAAAAAATTGGAACGAAAATGGAAGAAGATCATCACGGTAATGTAAAATTATTCTATAAAGTACTTAAAAATCTACGTACAGAAAACAACCAACAGAAAACACAACAGAAAATTAAACAAATTAAAAATGAAAAAGGAGTATTAGTGATGGAAAAACAGGGAATAATGGAGTGTTGGAGAAACTACTTCCAAAAGCTACTATGCCCAGAAGAAACCAGCAGGCAAGAAGACCGAGAGGTGGGTCACAAGGAAGAAAATGATGAACCAGAAGTAGAAGAAATAGAGGTTAAAAGGGCTATTAAAAAGCTGAAGAAAGGTAAAGCTGCCGGACATGACCGCATTGCGGGGGAAATGCTGAAAAATATGGGGAACTGCGGAATAAGAACGTTAACAGAAATATGCAACAAAGCAATGAAGGAAGACAAAGTACCGGAAGACTGGGAAGTAGGCATCATTCTACCAATATACAAGAAGGAAAGCAGAACTGAATGCAGTAATTACCGGGGAAACACGCTGCTAAGCATAGCGTCGAAAGTCTACGAAAGTATATTGGAACACCGTCTAAGGAAAATAATCGAACAACAAATGGACCAATCCCAAAGTGGGTTTAGGAAAGGCAGGAGCATCCAAGACCACATTTTAACAATCAAACAACTAATATAAAAGGCCAAACAATACGGGAAGAGTGTATACATGACTCTAATTGATATAGAGAAAACATTCGATAGGGTACCGAGAAAAGTAGTTAAAGAATGTCTAGAAAAAAGGAAAATGAATGTGAAACTAAGAAACGCTGTTATGAGCCTCTATAGGAGAAACAAAAACTACGTGAGAATGGATAAAATGGAGTCACAAGATTTTGAAGTTGGAGAGGGCCTAAGACAAGGCGGAGTATTGAGCCCACTATTGTTTAATCTCGTGATGGATGGGGTTATCAAGGAAACAGACACAAGTACTGGCCCGGTGTACGTAGGACACAGCAATCTTAAACCAGTGTGGATAAAAAAATGTGCGTTTGCTGATGACCTAGCAATATTTACAAGCAACGAATTCGAATTACAAAGAAACCTAACAAGTTGGAATACAGCACTAAGGAAACGGAACTCAAAAATAACCATAGACAAATCAGAAATAATAGTGATCAGTAAAACGAACACAAACACTAAACTGAACATCGAAGTAGACTGAAATAGGGTTAAACAAGTAGATACTATCAAGTACCTAGGAGTACACATAAATGCTGAAGGGAACCAAGAAGTAGAAATAATGGAAAGAATACAGAGCGTATCACGAATATACCATGCATTAAAAAACACGTTCATTGGAAAACGAGAAGTGTCGAGAATAGCAATAATGAATGTCTATAAAACAATTTACGCCCATACTCACCTTTTGGATGCGAAAGCTGGGTGTTGAATAAAGACTGGCAAGCAAAGTCCAAGCAATGGAAATAAAGTACCTACTGAGAGACCCGGGAATAACTAGAAGAGATCGAGTGAAGAACGTGAAAGTGAGGGAAGCACTGGAAGTCGAAGCAATCACCAAGAGAATAGAAAAAGGTCAGCTGAGATGGTTCGGTCACTTAAGTCGTATGGAAAACAACAGACCCGTAAAAAAAGTATGGGAGGCCAGAAGACTGGAGAGAAGACCAAGAGGCAGGCCGAATAAAACTTGGGACGACAACATAGAGGGTATACTAAGACGGAGAGGATTAGTTAGAAATAAAGCATCGAGACTGGCAAAGGACAAGAATAAATGGAAGAGTTTTGTATATGAAGATAAGTGATAGGCAATAAGTGTTAGACAATAACTCCTTACACCTCCAGGTATTACAAGATTTAGATTATATATATAATAATGTAGTCTTCACCTAAACGTTTATTACAATAAAACAATTTTATTTTTAAACTGTTTTAGTACCTAATAGGCCATGATTTGTTTTTAATAACTAATTCACACCTTTTTGTCATAGAATTCATCAGCTTTAGTAAATCTTCCTTCGTAATACAGCGATACCAGGCATCAATTAGGGATTCGATTAATTCCACTTTCTTGTGGGATTTTGTTAAATAATATTAAAAATCTTTTGCCATAAGAGTTCTCTGGGATTTAGGTGTGGGGATTAAACTGGCCAGTCCATTCTTTTAACTTTATTGGTCAACATCCAAGATTGAACAACCTTTGCTCTATGGCAAGGAGCATTATCATCTTGCAAGATAAAGATTTTGTCATGAAATAAATCTTTTTCACTAGACAGCATCTGCTCCTGTAGGACATCAATGTATTTGGTTGCATTCATCATGAGCGATTCAACATGTAGTCTACCAACACCTTGGAGGTTGGATGTTTAATTGTTGGCAAAATTCTTCTCAAAATCTTCTAACATATGTGTTTCCAGCATGATTGTTAATATTACAGATAGATTCATCACTAAATAATACTTTCTGCTATTGTTCTGGGGCCCAATGGCGATGATCCTTTGCCCATTTCAAACGGCGGAGCTTCTGTTTTTCTGATAGGAGAGAGAGAGGAGGAGGAAAGAATTAAGACTGCTGTCTGTCAGACTCGTCTTCCGCCATACACTGTCGTCTCTCACTAATGTTTTTTTTTTTTGGACGGCCACTTCGGGCTTTATCTTCAATTTTTCCTGTCTCAGAGTATTTTGTGACCACCCTAATAACTGTCGATTGATTGTACTGCACCTTCATAGCTATGTCACGACTGGACGCGCTTTGTTTATGATAAATTATTTCATATCGTTTTGCATCCGATAATTTGATCGACTTCTTTTCGGATGGCACTTTGCCCCTCTTAAGGATCAAAATGCAACTGAATAATCCATAGTACCTGCAGATATATATTGCTATGTAATACAAGTCATGGTATAAAACTACCGCCAACTAGCCCGAACACAAAACTGCCATCTCAGAAAATTAGAGAAATGTCTCTACTCGTACCCTCGACTCGTTTAAAAAGTTGAAACGTTCAAAAAATAAAATTAACACTTGCAAATTTTTACTACCCTCACTATGCTTTATTGTCACCGAAATTAGTTCATGTTTTATCTGCACCAACCTTTACACAGAAGTTATGCACGCTAAAATGCCCCTGGACTGCTACTCCTCCAGTACACAAACCGCACTCATCTCTGCCAGGCTGGTTCTGCTTACTGTGGACTGCTGGCACTTCCCGACATTCAGTACTTATCAATTTCCATAAGCGATGATTAAAACTCACATTTCATTTGATGATGCTGTATTCTCTTTCAAAATTATAAATTGTTTTCTGACATGTTATTTTGAAACGAAAAACACGTCTTGCCCCGACAGCGATTCAAAAGTGAATAAGCCAATTATGTAATCGAATTTAGAAGCTTACTTTTACTTGACAACCAATGAAATTACAATGCTTATGACAGATGGGAAAACTGTCAAGCTGTCAAACCCCATTTTTTTAAATATTATTAATTTACACAACAAATCACAATGAAACCTTCAGATGGCACTTATGGCCAGTTAGAATTCAAGCCCCCCATTATAATATCACAGCATTTTATGTATATACTCATAACATAATAAGTATTTCTCCTAATTATGCTTTTAAGTTTCATGTTAAATGCATTTTAATGATCCCATTAGAAAACGTGCGAATAACTTCTTATTGATTTTAGAAAAGAACTTATCTTAACTGTTTTCTATGGAGTTCTAAGTGCCTAATTAGGAGATAAATTGTTTCTAGTCATTGAATTCAAATATTTAAAAGTAATTTTTGGAAACTATGCCAAAAATGTAGCTAAACTTCAAGAAATAATTATTTTCTTGTGTAATGCAGAAATTTTTCATACCACTATATGTATGTGTACGTATGACGCTTCATAAACCAATAAGTACTTTACCGACCTTAGTAAAAATTGGCATGCCAAAACGAAAACGAAAATTCATCAAATCAAATTTATTCTCGAATCTTTCCATGACACCTAGTTATATGTTTTGGTACGTATTATTTTCTCAGAAAATGCAATTTTATAACGCTCTTAGAGAGTCTTAATTCAAATAAAATGTTTTTCCCCGAAGGCCCTAACTGAAAATAAAGCGGCTTGTTAATTTCGATTCCAATGCCCGTTTATTCAAAGAACAATAAATTTGAATTCGTAGTAGGAATTGATTGTAAATTATTTCTATCTTATTTCTCAAAAAATCGACGGCTAATATTATTTAATCCATGAGTTAGTAAAAGCAAGTAGTGATTACATAAAATTTTTTACATTATTATATTAATATTTTTAAAAACATATTTTTATACATTCACTTGTCTAAATATAATTAAATTTTGGCTGTAACTCAGAATTTTATGCAGATTCTAAAAATATACCGCTATCCCCTTTGGAATAAGCACGTTAGCAAAAACCGGAATTCCGAGAAATATGTGTTGATGTTGAATACACTTCTATATACATAATAAGCCCCTAAAATGTCTTTTTATATTAACAAAAAAATACACTTTAATGAGTAAACACGTCGGTGAAGGTGCTAGAATTTCCTAAAAAATTTATGGAATAGAATTCCAGTTATATTTAGTGCAAATGTGATTTTAATGACAATTTGTAACCTGCAACTTTCGATGTATCCTGTATTAGTCCGAATTTGTGTATTTCAGTTGACGATTGCGGTCTGACTCAGTATAGGCACACCTAAGTGTTTTAATAAACATACTAAGGTGGCTATTGTTATTAAGGTACTCCTATAGACCTATAGCAACGCAAGTGTGGTGGCAGCGCAATTGGTAGAGCCCTCAATATTGGGCAAAACCAGCTTGGGCTCGCAACCTCAGCATTACTACGTAGTTTATAAAAATCCTGTGCTGCAACCCACTATACACAATTTCCCATTCCCCTTCTCTGGAATTTCTGTCGTTCTGATTAGTTGGGGAGAAACACGTGGCAGAGAAGAGGTCGATGCCCAACAGTAGGACAAAAAGGCTGTTAATGATGAATGACAGCAATCTTCTATTTATAAAAAATAAAATTTGATCTTGAATAGTTTTGGGCTTGAAATTTGGGTCCTTTCCCGTATTTATAAACAGTTTTCAAGAAAAATAGAAGTCTGTGACACGCATGTTTGTAATTCATTATTAAAGATAGTTACCTCTGCGAATAAAAACATATTTTATCTAATTTATTTCTATTCTATTTTAACACCAAACATTACTACAGTACTAGTATACTAATCGTTTTCGATAAGTAATCTTAATTAAATATATTAGTATTATTTAACGTATTGTTACGGGCCAATCGAGCTTTTCCGACGACCCGTAACCAGACAGATGGAAAAAGGCCTACAGCTTAGCTCAGAGGAGTAGGGGGAGTTCGTGAAAATCGCTTACAAGAGAAAATTTTTAGTTGTGTACAGGGTAAGTCAAAATTTGTAGGCGCCACCTTCCAAATCCAGCTGATTGTAGGTCCTCGTGGAAGGCCGAGAAGCCAACAGCTTACGGGAACGGAACTCACCTTTATTGTGCCTCCTATATATTTAAGCTTGCAAAATTCGTACACAACCAAGTACAAAAGACACAATAAGAGGCAATAAATTTTTAACACACACATGGTGACTGAAGGTCGTCGTTCTGTTTACATGAAGTTAAATTTGAAGTCTGCAAGTTAACGCGAGCAAAAAAAGGTTTCTTTATCACAACACAAAAACTGGGTTTTTACCTTGAATTCCAGTGGATGGCTTAGAACGGGGTAGGCACAATGTAGAGGCGATTTCCAGATGCAGGACCAAAAAAAGAGAAGGAAGACAACGTTCTTCGGGACAGCGTTAGAACGAGATGTAGCAGTTACGCCCCTGTAGAGGGCTAAGTTGCTTTCAACGAGGTCAGTTAACGTTGAGACAGAAGCGAGACTTTTCGGACGACGGAAACAAAACAATTTCCAGCAAAACACTTGCACGGTTTTCTTTTTCTTTTCACATCATTGAGATCCGAACTGAATCGACAGGAGCAATGATTATCCTTAATTGTCCAAAACCAAGGCGAACATTCTGCTACTATTTATATATCCGACTTAAGTCGATTAAATTTTGCTCTACGGCAAACAGCGATACGGTAAAATTTAGCAGAAGCGCCGCGAAGGAAAAGACAACGATATTTGAAGTTACGTCCGTCTCTCTTAAGGGTCTAGCTTCGACTTTCGTAACGGCTCTCGATTGATGGTATTTTCGAAGACCGGAGTCTGACGGAGATCTAAGGCTGACTGAATACTTAACGCGACATGAAGTTGCATCGCCCCCCAAAAGAAATTGCACCATATTACGACATGTTATGGAAAGTTCTAGAATAAGTGTTCTCGGAAGTGCTTAAGGTCACGCGCGAGAAAAACAAGAGTCGGCAATTTCGACACAAAAGGAACTGCCAACATAACTTAATTTTAGAAAGACGCAAAGTAACCAAAACTGTGTTCAAAATAAAACTGCAATTAAAATAACGTTATAATTCCTATAGAGCGGCAATCAAATTAAGAAATTAATTCATATAAAGCGGCAAATTTGAAACGAATATAACAGTATTTAACACTTAGTTAACCAAATTGCGTTTCTTACCTTCAAGGAAATTCCAATAGTGAGCTTTGAATTTGAGGACATATTGTATAGTTTCGTAAGTATGCATATACAGTTTAAGGTTATTAAAAAACCCAGACAAACTGTTTCGCTCATTTTTCACTATCGATTAAATCTAAAAACCATTCTTTAAAGGGATTTTGTTGTTGTTTACCATTATGTGTTCTGTTTTTATAACATTCCCCTTTCTCTTTTTTCATCCGCTTTGTAGAATGTGAAAATGTTTGGTTAATTCATCACAAAAACGGAGTGAATAAAGATACATGTAACCGAATTACAAATCGTACCCTCTGCTGCTGCATTTTTGAAACAAAGCCCTTTCCCCTACACTGACAGTATTGTCTCCGTCAAAACCTTTGTACTGTATTCGGTTTGATTATGACATCATATTGTGTGAATTTCATGTAGCAAATTTGAAGTTTTATATATGACTAGGGTTAAAATTGTAAAACTTGTCGTTTATTAGCGGAAATCTCACTGACAAGAGTTTCGAAGTTTTTGATATATATTTATTAAATTTGTTTAATTAAGCATGTATTATAAATTATTGTACAAATTTAGCTATTGACTCATACGGAACGGAAAATTCAAACAGAAAATCGAAAATTTTATATTTGAAGATTTAAAGAAGGGTGTGAATAATTAAGTAATTTATATAAGGTTGTAATCACACGACAAAGCAATCCCAGAAAGTGTCTTTGAAATCATTTGGATATTTTGCTATTAACCCGATAAGGTAACTTTTATTTTTTTCTAAGTTTAAAGAAGATATCTAACATTTATAAAAAATTAATTTAATATTAATGCCACTCTATCGTTTGCAAGATGGAACCAAGAAAATTCTATCGGTTTTCCTTTTTCTAGCAGTTTTGTAATAGGCCTACTATGGCCTGTTCGATGCTGACGTCATTCAACATTTGTGACCATTGTGTATTGACAACTACGTCAACGCAGAACAGCGTTTACTTGGCCTTAATAAAAGGGGACACATTCTATTCATTGCTTTATGCTTGGAGAGATAGTATCCTGTTTGTGTATCAAAATCCTAACAAATATCTTAAAAATCTATACATAGTAAACAATACTAGTTTGAACTTGTGATGTACGTTCAAAATTCTGTATAATTATACAGAGCGATTCTAAACATGTGCACAACATTTAACCACTTATACCTGAAGTTACTTAATCCCCAAATCAACTACTAATTTTTTTTTTCAAATTTAGCAATGCTACTGTTGTAAGTAGGGGACTTTTACAATTTTACATCTTTTACATCAATTCATTAAAATGTAAACTACTACGAGGCATACTAAAATGGAATCCTTAAAAACGTCGTTAAACAAAATTAATTAAAGTAATGTCAGAAACAAGTATGTCATTTTTGACGTATCCCCATTACGTTCTATGCACGTCCTCCACGTTTTGGAGCGCTTGAATACCCGAAGAAAAAAATTATTTTGGTCGCGTGCACAGCCACTCATTCAACACCTGAATCGTTATTGCTCTGACATTTCTTGCCATGTAATGCTTCTTTAAGTGGACCGAAGACATGGAAATCGCTTGGTGCAACGTCGGGAGAACAAGGAGGATGTGGTACCAACTCAAACTGCAAATCTTAGATGATTACGACCATTGAACGTGCAGTATGTGGCCGCTCGTTTCCGTACTGCAAAGTAATGCCAGAACTCAGAAATCCGCGTTTTTGGTTCTGATTGCAGGATTGAGACGGTTGTTTAGGAGTTCTCAGTATGTTGTTACGGACCAATCGAGCTTTTCCGACGACCTGTAACCGGATAGGTGGAAAACGGCCTACAGCTTAGCTCAGAGGAGTAGGGAGAGTTCGTGAAAATCGCTTACGGGAGGAAATCTTTAGTTGTGTACAGGGTAAGTCAAAATAAGTGAGCGCCACCTTCCAAATCCAGCTGATTGTAGGTTCTCGTGGAAGGCCCAGAAGCCGACAGCTTACGGGAATGGAACTAACCTGTATTGTGCCTCCTCCTATATATTTGAAGCTTGCAAAATTCGTACACAAACAAGTACAAAAGACACAATAAGAGGCAGTAAACTTTAAACACACATATAATTAAATTGTTAAAAATGACAGTACAAGAAAATGACAACAAGTTATAACGCTATAAGTTCGGATTACATATTTTTAATTTTTGAACGTTCAGAAAAAAAAAACTCGCCGCCACTGGTGCAAGGGGATTTACGTTTTTCATACAGCTACGTACACCAGGGACGCTGAAGTTCACAAGAATAAAAGAAGAATATAAGAAGAATATAGAAGAAGAATATAATCCGGTAGTTTTATAAATTACAACTAACACCACATATGGGACTGAAGGTCGTCGTTCTATTTACATGAAGGTAAATTTTGAAGTTTGCAAGTTAACGCGAGCAAAAAAAAGGTTTCTTTTACACTACACAAACCTGGTTCTTTACCTTGAATTCCGGAGTAGGCAGGCACAATTCCGGGGAGTAGTTAAACAGGATGATGCAAAAAAATCCACAGGTACGCCCCCGCAGACTGGATTGAATGAAGTCACCAGCCAGGGGCCCGGAACTTTGATGCGCTCTTCGCACCGAAGGAAACCGCAGGGAGACGGGAGCTGGGCTTCGAAATTAATCCGCCATGGCGATCGGCAAATTCGCAATGATTTGCCTCTTGTTTGGGTTTAAAATCCTAGCATACTTCTATAAGATCCGACAATTGTCGATGTGCTGTTTTAACCCCATGGTAAAACAACGAAACGAAAATTACACCAGGTATACCCGTCGAAAACCCAAGCCGACACTTGCAGCACTCGATTTATTTACGGCCCTTCGCTGAAGATGTAATTTGGGAAGACCGGAGCTATTAAAGGTGGAAGGCTGACTGGCGAACTTTCGCAATGGGAATCTACACTTCCCCCAAAAAAAGATTGCACCATATTTAGAAATGTTATGAAAAGTTCTAGAATAAGGGACACGTGAGTTCTCGGAAGTGTGCAAGGTCAAGCGCGGGAAAAACAACATTCGGCAATTTCGACACAAAAGGAACTGTCAACATAACTCAAACTTAAACAGATGCAGCAAAATAGCGAAACACTAACCCAAAATGGGACTGCAATTAAAATAAGGTTATTGATTCTGACGAAGCGGCAATCAAATTAAGAAATTAATTCAAATAGAGCGGCAAATTTCAAAAGAACATAAAAATGTGACACTAGTAACCGTAATCCCATTAGGCATGTAGTCCTTCAAAATTGCCCCTTTGCATACCAAAAAAGGGTGAGCATAACCTGCAAAGCCGAGAGCTGTGTGCTGTGTTTGTTGCTAACACTTTACGGAACTGGAGAATGTCCTGCATAAAGTGATGCACAGAACCATGGCCCATATTAAAACCATCAGCGATTTCATCCAGGATAATCCGACGATTTTCTTTCACCAAGGCTTCAACTGCCTCATTCGATTCAGGCGTCACAACACGGTTTGCTTCACCAGGTCGGGGAGAATCAGTTACGTAAATCACCTCCTTTTTGTACTTGCTGATCTATTCATTCACTTTTTGGAGTTACAAACATGAATTTCCATATTATAGCTTCATTCTACGATGTATATCAATGGGTTTCACCCCTTCACTGTGCAAGAAACGAATAACAGAACGTTGTTTTCCCCTACTGCAGTGCTTAAGTGAAGTTGCCATATTTTATAATATGATACTAGCAAGGCCTTCTACAGCTTAAAAATAATATTTCTGCCAACTTGTAAGGCAAAATTTCCTTCGGTACATTTTTTAAGGCGCTTTTGCGGTTTTCATTTGACTTCCATCTTAATTTCCAGGCGCGAAAAATATACAACTGAATGTGAGAAGTGGATGAAATCTCACCCAGAATTGAAAATTTCGTTAAAAAATGTGTATTTTGGGGTATATCTTGAAAACGAGACTGTTAACCCAAACTGTTTTGCAGGTTCTGAACTACTGTTCTGTTTTACAATAAATAGGTCAGAATACTGTTTTTGAAAATTTGACTCAACGAGTTATTTAACAAAGTTTCAAATAGAAATAACAATATTTAAATACATACACCTAATTTGCTCTTCATCCGCTATCTCCAGACTTCAACCCCATCGAGCATGCATGATACCTTTTGCAGAGACAGCTGGATCATCATAATCCAAGGCCTAGTACTGTGCAGCAGCTGGGGGATGTATTGCCGGTACTGTGGTATCAAATTCCACAAGAACATATTGATAATTGCATTGAGAGTATGCCAACAAGGTGCAGAACAGTTATTACTGCCAGAGGAGGTGCCACGCGGTATTAGAATTTAATAAATTTAAGTGAAAGGAGACAATAACTATTTTCATTATAGTATTGTTAAATTTCTTCTTTAAACGTACCTTTGTTGTAATTTTCATGTTCATTACAAAAAAGACGTTATGTAGTAGTTTAATTTGCACAAATCAAAACTCTACCGATGTCGAATATTTATACTTGGTAAACCCCATAAATTTATATTAAAGCAAGAAATGTGAAATAAGCATTATATAAAGCTAAACAAAATCTTCCTTAGAAATGCTTAATAGTGTTACAATACATCTTCTTCAAATAGTAAAGGCCGGACACCTTATAATATATAACTAAATTTCTATTCAGATAGAATCTTTTAACACTATACGTACACCAAACAGTACCACGAATTGACTTTCTACTTAAAATAGGTTCTTCTAAATGAATTATTAAAAGTTTATCCATAAAACAGACAGGATAATTTTTTATTAAAGGAGGTAATTATTTTTTAATCAACGTTAGTGTGAGTGACAACGTTATATCTCCCATCAGGGGTCCTAAATCCAAGCCTGTGGCAGCAATAATTGTTCATCAGCCTTTTTTTCGGCGTACGTATTTCTGCTTCGCATTCGGCAAGCTGTTGTAAATGAAAATTTATTGAAAGTGAATGCTATAACATCTGCGTCGATTTTAAAGCTTATAGTTAGAATTGTGCTAATCTTCTGGCACAATTAATTAGTGGGGTATTAATTGTTATTTCTGGATCGGCAAAATTTGGGAGATTTGTGTTCACACAGTCTAACGTTTCATTATTCTTTATTTCTGTACTACCTTGAATTACTAAAAATTTGTAATAAATATTATTAATAACTCGTTGTACGTCTTTGTAGAGCATTTATAGTTTCACAATAATGTTTGCAGAATTAAATAATTCTCCTACATCAGTTTCTGTAGGAGACTTTCATAAATCATTATTAACTGGTAGACACACACATTTACAAGTTGAAGTTCTTCTCCATAGTGTCTACTTTTCAGCAAATTTTTGATTCCCATGTCTATTAGTGACTTTATATTTTTTACAATAATCAATATATTATGTTGTAGTTTACTAAACGATTTCTGTTTACAAATTGCATTTGTAATTGCATTTCTGCAATCTATTAAGTTACAACCTCAGTTATTAAGAGCTTTATACTGTATGTTCAACATAAAGCATATTTACAAAGCATATAGATTTATATTGAAAAAGAAAGTAATACTACATATTCCAGAAAATATTTGTGTGGAAATGATGGAAATAAAATATATTCTCGTAGTTATGTTCTACATATAATATATAATAAATATAGCTGAACAAGTTAGTCAGCCAAAATAAATAAGCCAGACGAGAATATACTGTTGAGAACAGTTTTTAAAATTAAAAACACAAAAGACCTTACATTTGACGTTGACGATAGAATTTGATTATATTTGTATAAGCGGATATAATTAGAAATTATTTCATAATAATAAATTCGAGAGAAGAAATGGTAACTGGTTCAAAAGTTTTAAGATATAACGTGGCTTACGATATAGATAAACGTACTGATGATACGAACAGTAATTATTGTTAACATTGTTACACATTTTTAGAAATTCAAGGAGGCCTAGAAATTCCATGTCATTTTTTAGTAATGAAATTTTTTATGTTTTGTTTTGAAATTGTAGGAATCTCATAAATTCTGAAGGCTTAACAGAATCGTAAGGAAAAAGAGGTTATAAAAAATATGAACTCTGATTAATATTAAGCATTATCTAATTTCATTATCGAGGTATTTTGATCTAAAAAATGCATCTCCAAATATAGAGGGTCCAGTAGAGTTGGCATATTTTTCAGTCGTTTTCACATGCAAGTTGATTACCTCCGACGATTATTTCCTTTTTGATGGTATTAAATTTCCCAATTTATGCGAGTCCAGAAAAAGCAATTAATACCGTATTTCTATGTATAATAAACCTCTGTTTAAAAATTATTAACTAATTGGTAACAATACTAATGGAATTTTATGTTCAAGAAATTTTATAAATAGCGGCTTCCATAAAAAATTAAATAAATTATTAATTTGGGTACGGTTGCTCATTACTTCACACTTACTTTAACTGGAAAATCTGTTCTAAAAATCACATTTGCATAATCCAAACCAAAGAATTTGCTACTGTTAGCTGACAAGGGTAAAGGAAAACCGAGTCTGTACACAAAATTAACAAATATTTCATTATGTGCCCTTCGTAAAGTACCCGTAGCGACCACCCCCTCGTGATGTTGACGCAAAAAAAAACCGAGGCAATGCTTTACTGTAATTCGCTTAATTTAATTGTTCTGTGCTGTAATTTAATGTATTTTTAAGGCCCCATGGGATGGTTAATGCGCCAGACAAGTCAGTACTTAACGAGGTTCCCAAGGGTGCATGGCTGTCAATCGCCTCTAAATAGGGACTTACGGCCCTTGTATTCCCGAGACCTATAGGGCGAGCTCAGCGCATTCTGTCATAACGCTCTTTTATAAATTCTTTTATGTGGCTGCTCTTGGAAAAATATCAAAGTCTATTGAATGGAAGGTCGTTATTAACTCCTCGGATATATACAGGGTGATTTAAACGTCACCTCTTAAGATAATATGTATTTAGTTCATATTTGAACATGGATAAACTTTACATAATTGTGAATGAGACTGAAATCTCTAAGATGTAGTAGGTAAAATTGTGGAGAGTTGTTTCCTTCTACCTTATGTGAATTAAATTGTATTTTATATTTTTTTACGTAACATTTCTAGCACTATTAAAATATGGGTACGTTACTGTTGCATACCCCATGTGGTTCTCACACTTAATTAATCATTGTCTCGTTTAGTTTTCGGTGTCGAGGAATACTCTGACTGCGGTTCTCTTCCGCCACGAATACAAAAAAAATAGTATGGGAAGAAGGAAATTCTGTAATTTAGAAACTTGCAAAACTTTCAAGTGTTTGTTCCAAGTACTGCAATGCCATACATAATCTATACAGTGACAACTAAGTAAATTCTAAGTGAAAATAGAATGTACCGTTTAAAACAACCAACTGTTACCCATTTATATTTTTAGTGTTTTAAACAAGCGTTAATGAGGTGTGATAGGGTTATAGAGTGTTTGTGCTAATAAAAGAATTACATTGTGTAAGACGTCAGTTGTGATTAGATAATGCTAGAAGAAGGCCGTGCAGCAGAAAATACATGCTTGAATGGCTAAGAATAGAATGTCCTTCCTGCATTCACTTAACTGAAATTTGAGCTGCTTATATAGCTATATGGTTGGTAGTTTTTATATCAGATGATGATGGTGATGATGATGATGATGCTTCTAATTTATTATGAGGGTTTTAGGCGATGTTTGACCAAGAAGTGATATATGTACTTTTATAGTTGTTTAAATCGCATGATCAAACAAAGATCCAAAGCTAGTTATCTAAGCAAAATAATGCAACGATAGATAAATAGATATCGGTATGCGTGTAAATGAAAATTACTGCAGTACTGATCATGGTATCTGAAACAGTAAATAGAAATCAATGTAGAAAAACTAAAATACACGGTGCTTACGGATAAATAATAAAATTACTCCAGTAAAATGAAACACTAAAAGAGCTTCTACATGAGCCTTACCTAATCAGAAATAAATAGGAATTTTTAGTAAAAGAAACAAAATGTATACACAAATAAAGTAAGAATAAATCAAGATAATCAGTAAAAGAAGAAATCTAACAAATTAAACTTTTCATAAAAATAAAAAATCCCTTGAAATTAATGAGCCCTCTGAGGATACAAGATTTCATGATAAGTTAGCCTCTGTATTATGAAAATAACGCAGAGGCATTCCTCTTAAACCAATGAAATACTGAGAGAAGAAAGTTTTGTTTACTCCAATAAATATAGTTAATAATTTGATTTTTAGTAATTTATTATTTAAGGAGAATCCTGTAAAAGAAGGAACCGGTGAATCCTATAATTACAAAAACTGCTCCTATAAAAAGAACACAATGGAAGTGAGCTACTACATAATAGGTGTCATGAAGAATACTGTCAATTGATGAGTTAATTAGAACTATTCCAGTTAATCCTCCAACAATGAAAAGAAAAATAAATTCTTGTGCGCAAAGTATTTGAGGAGAATAGTTTATTTGAGTTATATGACGACTAGATAGTCAACTAAAACTTTTAATTCCTGTTGGTACAGCAATAATTATGGTTGCTGAGGTAAAATAGGTTCGTGTATTAACATCCATATCTACAGTACAAATATGATGAGCTCATGTTACGAAACCTAATAGTCCAATTGCTATTCTGAGATAGATTATTCCAATACATCCAAATGTTTCCTTTCTACCTCTTTCTTATTTGACAATGTGGGCGATTATTCCAAACCAAGGAAAGATTAAAATGTACACTTCTGGATGTCAGAAGAATCAGAATAGGTGTTGGTAGAGAACGGTCGTAGAATGAAGTGTTTAAATTTCAGTCTGTTAATAACATTGTCAGTGTAATATGTCTGGCAGTGAAAAATCTGAAAGTGGGCCTTCTCGCGGATAAAAAGTAAATTCGTAGGTCCCGTGCCACTACCATGTGTGACTCGTTAAAAATCACTGCTGAGGTTCGAACTATCTCAGATAGGCAAAATTCATAGTCAGGATGCACAATAAGCCATTGATGGCTGTAGTGCTTAGAAATTCTTGGAAAATCTCCTCCTAGTTCTCGCTCATTCAAATATAATACAGTACAATACAACATTGCGATTGCTCCTGACAGAACTGGAAATGAAAGAAGAAGAAGAAGGGCTGTAGTTGCTATTGTTCAAACAAATAGAGGTGTTCGGTCAGAAGTGATTCCCGTTGATCGTATATTGATTACGGTTGAGATAAAATTTACTGCACCTAAAATAGATGATTTACCTACGAAGTGAAGACTAAACATGGCTAAGTCAACTGAAGATCCTCTGTGAGCAATATTGGCTTAGAGAGGATGGTAAACAGTTCATCCACTATTCTCTACAATTCGTCAGAGGTAGAGGAAGATAGCACTTTCCAAACCATGTGATGGTGAACCATTAGGTATGTTGAAACCACATTTGCTTACGATGAGCTTAATATGCGTGAAGTATATTTTGGATAAAATTTAGCTGCCGGTATTGATTTTATGTTCCATTATAAACAATAAGTGACTTCCCACAACACATATCTCCTGTATCGGTAGTGAAATACATTTTCTGTTGTAATTCCTACACTTTCTGACTTCACTTCATCCCTGAAAAGGGGTATTATGCTTACTTAAAGACACCATTTCGATGGAAACTTGATTCATCTGTCTGTCATCAACATTTATTCGATTTGGGAAGTCAAAGGTTCGTGTACCACTTGTACTTTAAACGGTTTCACTTTATGTTTTTTAAGTACTTATTTTGTGCCCTGTAGGGCCCAATTCGCAAACAGCATCGCACATAAAAGAACTGTGATTTACGCTAAGTAAAAGTAAATATTTAACTCATCTTCATTCTCATTTCTGTTCCTCTATCCACTATTTTGAGGTTTTATAATACATCCTAATGTTACTAATAAACTATTTAAATTTCGAAAGGTTCTGTAATGTGGTTACTTTTAATTCTGATGTAGATTGGCATACAAATTTGCAGGTAACTACCAGTTATCATTTTTTGTCAATAATATCAATTTCTTTTGTATTCTTTACATTTGTAAAAGACGTCTTTTACTTTTCGACATATTATAACTCGCCGCTTTTAATTTTCTTAAATTATTATTACTTACTTAAACGAAAAGCAATTTAATTACACTACATTCCTAATAAAAAATAAATCCATTAATAAAATCTATTCTTGAAATCGCTGCGGTTTTATTTTTCAAACGACAGGTTTCTATCGTGGTCGGCGGGAAGGAGCACAAAAAGTTTTATAAATATGGAGCCTGATATTAAAAACTGAGGTTGCCAGCTTCGACTTAAACAGCAGGCAATATAATTACGTACACCTATAGAGTTAAGGCCGGCAGGTAAAAGTCAAGTAGCGTCCCAAATATTTAGGAGTAACCCTACATTAATCGTTGACGTATAAAGAAAACTTAAACAAAATGTAACGCTTGCAGCAACATCATAAACTCGCAGATACTAGCTGGAGTGCGGACGCATCAGTGTTAGAAGAACAGCCCTTGACCTGGCATCCCTCACTGTCGAATACTGCAGCTCCGTATGGCTTAATAGCGCAGGAGCGAACAAAATTGAGGAGCAACAAAACGAAGCCACCAGATAAATCTCAGGCACCTTAGGTAACTCCGCTCCAATGACTCAGTTTCATTGAGAATTCTCTCCAATATTCCTCCCACGAAGCCACCCCAATAAGTGTCTCTGAAGACAGAATGACTCAAATGCGTTAATAACCAACAACTGCCTAGACACCAACACTGCATTGACCATAATCTAAATAAAATTAAGTCTAGAAGATCCGCATAGCAGAATAATCTGCGAAAATTTTAAACTTTCCCAAGTATATCGCGACGAAGGTCAACATCAAATCCAAATAATCTAAATCTTGTCCTGGGCTCTACCACTCGACCGCTGGGGTTCATCCTGCCTGGAAGAACGTGGACCGCATTACATCGAGCACGATCTAATCATGGCAGATGGGAATATTTGAAACACACGTGGTGAATATCTGAACAACCCGACTGTGTCTGTGGTTAGGACGTCCACCACATTGCTCCCAAAATGTCCTTTAAGAACATTCAGTAGATCAATCCACAATCTACGTATAGTAACCTACCGGCGATGCAGTGGCATGGTTAAATTCACCAGACATCCGACTCTGATGCCAGTGTAATTATGTAATAGTGTTATACACCATTTATTACAATTTAACATTAACCATTTTGCACATCAACTACTAATGCCGTTTCTTCTGAATTATTAGCATCAATTTTGCAATTTACGAAATATATGCTGTTCCAAATATCGAATACTTGAAGTAACATGTGATCAAAAAGTTTTCAAATTGGGGAAGCCTATGTAATTTTTTTGCATGTTCGAGATTGAACTCGAGATATGCTTTGAGGTTAAGTTCACTCTGCTTGTGTTTACATTAGAAATAAGAAATAAGCACGGACGTAACATGGCAGCTACGACATGCCTTGTAACACTTCTGGCCAACCCTAATTTAAAAAATTTTAGATTGTTCGTTTTTAGGTATTTGTTTTTTACCGCAGGTCTTTTACAACAAATTTGCGGGATTTAAATACGCAGAATACAAGTATCGTGGGTGACTAATACTTCATAAAAATGTCTGCTGATGATAAGATTACTAATTGGTATTGACAGTACCTCCTCTAATGGCGTTTGAGTGTGACGTGGTTAGCCACCTTGCACGCAAATATGTTTATCAATATCATGACTTTGAGGTTTCACATTAACATAATCCTACAAGATTTTTTGTTTGTTGTAATTGTGACGGCTGGTTCTGATTTTCTTCAAACTAAATGTGGTCCCAAAATATAGAACAACATCAAACTTTTGAATCCCGAAACACATGCTGAACAACCTTCATTGCATTTTGTGCACGTGCGAATCTGTAAAGAAATAATCATGCTTTCTGAAGTGCTTTAATAAAATCTTAATTAAAAGTTACTGCGAGCACTATGTTTATTTATTTTCTGTTTAAATATCTGTTAACACAGCAACTAATTAATAGAAACGAATAGAGGACAAGTCAAATTATTTTCAGAAAACGTTGGTGTTACAATTTATAAATATGTTAATATTGTAAGGAAATAATAGCAAGTTTAAAATTATATTTCTGCATAATCTTATATAGCTCAAGAAGAAGTGAATAACAGTTTACGAACTACAAAAATATCTATAGTTTCAGTTGAAATGGCAGCTTGTTTTTATCTCTATAATGTAAACAAAAGGTCGTTATTACTTTTCCTATCAACTTGTGAACTCTCCTGTCCCAATTACCAACATATAAAGCTTTATGGGGATTATCCCAAACAAAAACGCAAAAAGTTCTCCTCAAGGAGTGAGTATGGCAGGATCACCCTGAAAATACGTATGTACAGTAAATCGCTAATATTAAGGATGTCTGCACACATTTTCTGGACTGGAAAAATTATATACATGCTATCATCCATATATAATATTTAGTTACTAAATTATCAAGCCTACTGTGATTAAAACTGTTTATCACACGAACATACAAACAAAATTTATGATATACATCTTAATTAAAATGTAACGATAGCTTGCGAAGGGACTTCTGTTATTAAATCAATTTCTAAGAGCATTATGATGTGTTGAAAATGGTTAAGATATAAAAGGGTATTTCGAAATTTGGAAATTATATTAATTTGATTGTTTTTTTGCGTAATAAGATTCGAGCCAATACTTCTCAGCTTCGTATTTTAGTTAACACTTTCACTAGGAATGTTGGAGAGTTAGAAAATGTTTCTGGTACCATTGCACTTTTACGTCATTTGTGCGCTTCACTCGTCGATTAAATCAACACAAGTAAAGGGATGAGGTGTAAAAACAATTACTGCAAATTGCGATATTGTTTTATATATATATACCGGGTGCCCGGATTTCGTAGGGACAACATGGGTATCTTTCTTTATTCTTATTCTTATTTCCGTTATTATAAAAGATACGAAAAAAAGTTTTATATGAAAGCTGTTATTATATTATATCAAAATAAAATTCAAGATGGCGGTTTCCAAGATATCAATATACACTTTCTTTTCTTAAATGGACGCCATATTGTTTTTTACATGGGTAAATAGAATTTCTGTTTTCAACTATGTATAACAACATATGTCTGAATACAAATTTATAAAAAATATTAATTGTTTTAAATCTAAATTTATTAGGGCGGAATAACAATGGCAAATAATAAAACAAAATTTATTTATAACAGCGAACTGTAATACTAACTCGACTACAAAAATCATAATCAACAATATTAAATTAGGACTCAAATAATCCACCATTGCTTGCAATGCAAACTTTATTTTTAACAGTACCCAATAAAAAGGTATCACAAGGAGCCAAATCAGGTGATCTTGCAGGCCAACGTACCGTTCCATTAGTTGCAATTACCCTCGATCATTTGAATAGTCCATAACGACACGAATATTATGCGAAGGACACCCATCCTGTTGAAACCACATCTATCTAGTAGTTTCTAGTGGTAACTCTTCTATTGAATCTTCGATCTCCTCTTGTAAAAAGAGAGATACCTTTGTCCCTTTAAACTACCATTAAAAATAATGGGGCCTGTTAATCTATTATTTATTATGCCACATCAAACTTTGAAACCGAATCTAACTCGGTTTCGAACTGGAAGAGTCAGCTGTAAGTTAGTTTGCGAGTAGTAATGCTTATTATGTCTATTAAACGTTCCAAAATTGGTAAATATAGTTTCATCTGTCCACAAACGGATATCCTTGAAGTTGCAAAAGTACAGTCTTCTTCTTTCTGCATCTCCAGGTCTAAATCCTTGAGATGGTTTAAATGTATAACACTTGTACTTGTGTTTCTTGAAAATCTCTGAAACTCCAGTCTTCGGCACAACTACACCAATTTTTTCTAGAAGAAACACACTAATCCACATTAACACAAGCTAAAACTAATTCTTCCTTTTCTGCATTATTCTCATTGTACAGCTTTTGTCTTGCTGCAGCAAATGAACCTGAATTCTTTAGATTCCTGTCTAATCCCAATATCGTTTTACGATCAGGTAATCGCCTTTCTGGATATTGAGCCCCGTATGTTTGACGTGTAAGTTCTACTTTCTTGTAGCACTTGATATCATGATCATCATCATCTGACATGAAGCTGACTCGATGGTCAATCCTGGATCACGCCAGGCCCACCCCATGCCAGTAGGTGGGTAGGGATTTAATGGATAGGGTGGGATCGGGTGGGGCATTGCACAACGTTAGCATGTATGCAATGCATACCGCAAGACACCGCTGCTGCAACACCAGGTAGTTAGTAAGCTACGCATCAATGGAGTTTTTGAGTACGTAACCGAGACCGTTATGCGATTATGCATTTGAGCCTAATAACTTTGGTATCAAAGTTTCACATTGTTCTTATTGTTCACATCTATCTATTGTTCTAAGGTTACAGATTGCACCTATCTTACTTTCCTAATAACTATTAAACTACTTAGTATTTACTCCTAAACTTATTTCAACTGTCCGTTATGCGATTATGCCTTTGAACCTAATAGCTTTGGTATCAAGTTTTACATTGTTCGCATTTCTTATCTATCTATTGTTTGAAGGTAACAGATTGCCCTATCTTAGTTTCCTAATAACTATTTAACTACTTAATATTTGCCAATCTGGATTGTACTTCCTTCTTTTCCCTAACCTTCCCCTCTGTAGTTGACTGCTAGATATCCATCGTTTCCTTTCCCACTGGTGCATGTTTCGTTTCTTCTCCTTTATTTTCCCCTTCCTCACTCTCTGTCTTCTTCTTCTTCTCCGTTAGGCTGTTCTTCTTCAGTCAATTCTTGATCAGATTCTTCCATTAGTGCGTAGATTCTTCTTGCTTCTTCGGATATCCTCTTTTCTTCGTGCTCATTCCTCCCATCTCTGTTTAGGTATGGAGTCGTTCCCGCGTTGCTGTGCCCCCCGTGTTTTGATCTGCTATAGAGATGAATAAACAGTTCCCATCTCCTGGGATCTTCCGCACTGTCAGTTTGTGTCCGTCCGTAAATATTGTTTCCTGTTCCATGGCCGGTATTGTATTTCCTCCTTTGGAGAATTGCCATTGATTTTCTGTTGTGTAGTCTTCCGTGTGTATGTTTTTCCCACCTTCTCTAATTATCAGTCCCACTTGACCACCACCCGTGATGTTAGACCTAAAATACCTCTACTATACCCCTAAAATATTCAACTTACAGGTAACTCTGAAAAAAAATTTTTTCCCTAATCACAGTAGTGCTACACGCGGCTATTTGCGGTCTCTGATTTGTCTTCTCGAATCTGCGCACTAAATTAAATTAAATTAAATTAAATTAAAGGAGATTGAGTTAATTAAAGTTAAATGATATTAAAGTTTACAAATAGTTTGTTACCATTAGATGTTACAAATGCCTAGACCTTAATTGTCCCTAGTATATTCTACTTTACTGTTAAATGTGAAATATTCTGAATTTTTTGCTTTAACCTCGATTGTTAACTTATCTTTTGTTGACCCCTTTTCCAATTTTAACTACTCAAAATAACACTAAACGCGACTTTTGCGGTCCCTAATTTAGCTTGCCCGGATCTACGCTTCAAATTAAATTAAGGGGAATTAATTTAAATTAAATTAAAGGAGATTAAAGGAGGTTATAGTTTCAGATCGTTTTTCCTTTACTTTTAGAAGTTACAAATACCTAGACCTAGATTTCCCTAATATACTCTACTGTACATTTACACGTGAGGTATTCCAAATTTTGCTTTAACCTTGTTCGTTATATTTTCTTAAGTTGACCCCTTTTCCACTGTTTAGCCTCTCCAATTAATACTAAACGCTACTATTTGCGGTCTCTAATTGGCCTAACCGAATATAAGCACTGAAATAAATTGCAATAACTTAAATTACCTTAAAATAAGTGGGATTAAATTTTACCATTCGTTTATTACTTTTAGAGGTTGCAATTTCCTGGACCTAAATTATCCCTAATATACTGTACTTTGCAGTTGAATGTGAGATATTTTTAATTTTATCCTGTTTTGTTAGATTGTCCCAAGTTGACCCCCCATCAGCTTTTCAGCCCGTCAGTAAAATACTAAACATGACAATTTTACTCCAGTCAGGAGTGAGTCCCTTGATTGAAGCTATGCTTGACTGCCTTTTGCAGCCGAGCAATATTTTCTTGGAAGTTGGCCGCAATTGGGAGTATTATCCTCGATTTGAATTTTTATGGCCGCATAACAAGAGTTTCAGTTTTTAGTTGCGACGGCTTGAAAAGGTCGCTACCTGCTTCCTAGATGCCTATCCGCTTGTACAGTTTTGCATTCATTTGCTACGAAATGCCCCCCTTTTAATTGTATTTATAATTTTATTTTATTGACTACAAATACTACCAAAGACTACAAAAGACTATTTAAGCCTTCAATCACTTAGCTTTTTACTGCGTTTCCTGCTTTTCCCTCCGTCCTATTGTTTTCTTTGTCGATCGCTTATCTTTCACCTTTGATCGATCGTCAGGTAGAGTCGGTAGCGTTCCTCCTTCCTTCCTGCCTAGCTCCGTAAACACACGCACTGGAATTGCACACACTGGCACTTGATAGTTTGCACCCAAAATATTTTTTAAAGTCTCGCTAAGCGATTTTGCTCGAGAGCGCCCAAAATACGTCCGTTCCCGGGCATGTCGCCAACGCCCTCGTCGGTAGCGTTCTTCCTTCCTTCCTGCCTAGCTCCGTACACACGCACTGGAATTGCACACACTGGCACTTGATAGTTTGCACCCAAAATATTTTTTAAAGTCTCGCTAAGCAATTTTTCTCGAGAGCGCCCAAAATACGTCCGTTCCCGGGCACGTCGCCGACGCCCTAATCTCTGCGTTCTTGTAGCACTTGATATACGTACAAAATACATCATATTTTTCAAAAGTTGAAGTAATAACACCGACACTACTGACATGACGATGATGAGAAGCGTGCTTTTTGTTTCAAAACATAATTTCATAGATAACAAAAAACAAAGTTATTGTGATCATGGCACTAGTGATTTCTGCCAGTAAATAGAGTAAGTTCAGTTTTTCAAAATTTTGAAGAATTTTCCATATCATGTGATACATCATTGCATTCAGAAAAAAATCCCCTCTTAAAACGGCCAAAAAATGGTCCAGTACCAATTCAGAATTTTGAGGTTAGGTTAGATTACTAAAAATTTGCACAAATGAAATTGGTTTTATTAAGTGCCTATGAAAGTGTTTAAATTGTTATGCAAATTATTCAAGCCGCATCTTGGTATGTTGGGTAGCAGGAAGGTTGTGGCAAATGAAAAAAATTGGGAAATTTTGGTTTATTTTTAAATTTTGAACAAGTGGGCCATGACAAATGCGATTTGGGAATGGATTCTTAATGAGCTCTCGAACCTGCACCTTTTTACTAATTTGGTCATCTCGCTATCTCTTCAAATGCAGAAGTTGCCCATGTTGCCCCTACGAAATCCGGGCACCCGGTATTTACGGAAAATATCAAGCTGCATTATTCTAACACTATATACAAAAACACAATTTGCAATAATAATTGAAAACTATTTTATTCAGAAAGCTAACAGCACCTCATTTAAAAACTATAGAAAAGTGCACATAGTTTATGAGAAACTTTGTGGTTATTTAAAGTAGCTAAATTGGTTTGGTGGGACAGTATAAATGAGGAACAAAGGTGGAACCTCTCTCGGTGTTAAAGAAGCTCGTAAGAATGGAATTTTATGCGACAGGGAAGGATAAACGAACAAAGAGCTTTGATGTAGCGATATTTGTATGAAGTTGCTTTTAAATTTATTCTTCGCCACTGAAAAGAATATTCCACGGCAGAATGACTCTCATCCTGTTTCGTATTGACAAAATATTGTCAAGGCTTTAGAGAAATCCAGCATTGGAAATCGACTTTTAAAACTTTTTTCTCCTATCGAAATTGTTCCTGATGCAGAAGAAAGAAAATCCTATGCAGTCATTTCTATTTTCTTTTCAAATTTGCACATAATTTAGGATGTGTGTTACCTTATCTTTATGTATTCATTAGATGTAGGTTTATTTTATATATTTTTCTTTTTACCTGTTTTGAATTATGTAATTTATATTTTATATTTAAAGGAAGTTTTGTGTGAATTACTGAAGAAAATTGACACACAGCCTCATTTTTAAATGAATGTTAAGTAACAACAAGGGAAAGGATAAACTGTATGAAACTTAAAATACTGCTTTAACTATTCTGTATCGTTGTTCTTTTCAAAGTCTACTTATCTCCTTACTTTACTCGATATGCAACATTATGCTACGATACTTTACAAAATACGCAAAAAGTATAATTGAACGTAAACAAAATATCGTGAGCATACAAACTGCAGGAAGCGAGTTTCTTGGTGGTAATTTTATCGCAACTTGCACCTACTTTTGTTGTTTGTGCTTTAAGTATTGTGGGGGTGGCAATAGGAATATCCGTAACTTTTGTGAAATGCACCTATTCAGTGATTTTAAAACAGCAAATAGGTTATCCAGCGGAACAAGGAAGCTGCAGCCAAATTCCAAAGTTGGGATAAAGAGAAATCTTCAGAAATGCATTGCAGCGGAATTTGGGGCATCGCCTTCGGTGTCGACGACAACAAAAGCATAAATTTTTATAATGGGATTATTTTAAGTAAGATTAAATTCACTTTGAGCGTGGTTGCAAATTTCTCACAATTTCTGTTTGCTTTCCTCGGAAGCATAGCTTCCTATTCTCTCGAGTTTAGGCGTTTTATATAATTAATTGTATAAGGTTTGGCGAGGGTTAACAATTTGTGGGTTGATTTACATGAAATAATTTCCCCTTTCCGTATTTATGTAAGTCTTATTTAAATAACAGATTTAAATGGTTCCCGTAGTCATATACATTGTGTCTGCTATCCCTTATTTAAGCAACTTATTATATAGAGCACGTCCCAAAATTTATATCAGTGCCATCGCTTATGCTAAAATTGTTATATGGTACATATGATGTATGTTACTCATTTATATATTTAGTGTTTTAAATGAGCGTTGATATTACGTACCTTTATTAGTATTGTGTATATAGTGTAGATAAAAGAATTATACGAATGTGTGTTGTGTTAGAAATATGACTGTCTTGCTCAAAAATTCAGTTATGATTAGATAGTGCTAGAAGAAGGCCGTGCGGTAAAAAATATTAGGTTGAATTATTATGAGTAAAATGTGGATTTGAGTAAACTGCTGCGTTCGCCTAATTGAATATTGAACGGCGTACAAATTTTTTTCAAAAAATTGAAAGTAACAATAATACCGTTACTTCTAAGCGGGTTATAATGACAAGTACAAGAAAATGCTGAAACAGAAATAATAGTAGAAATGAAATTGCAAAAATTCAGATGTAGTATTTAATAGGAAGGTTTAACTGGGAATTAACTTAAATAATATAAAAAGTATTCAAAATTATTTTCTGTAAACCCACCGAACCGCCCATAACGAACTATTCTGATATAATTTTTAAGTTATTACACATTTTTAAATATTAGCATGAACATTATGCAGGAAAAGTTACAATATAAGCAATTGTAGTAACAGGTATTTAATCCTGTAAATTATTTTTATTAGTTATACTGGAGTGTTGACGATATTATGTAGTAAACGGTATAACAAGTTATACAATATATAATCTACCTGTTATATATTGATTATATAGCAGAAGGATAAAGATAAAAAACTACT
Source organism: Limonius californicus (assembly GCA_014611495.1). Taxonomy (NCBI): domain Eukaryota; kingdom Metazoa; phylum Arthropoda; class Insecta; order Coleoptera; family Elateridae; genus Limonius; species Limonius californicus. The sequence continues at coordinate 3,429 of JABXWE010014845.1, read as the reverse complement.
TATCGTGGAAAATACCGGCTGCTGAAGCAAGGTTAAAGGAAGAAGCACGCGAGTGCAAATTCTGAACCTACGACAAATTATTGAAAAATTACTGCTTTGTGAACTACAAAAAACCTGGGATAGCACACCTCTAGTTAATTTTACTTGAAATGAGCTTCCCAAAACACTTGATTATCTTAATTTAAATAAAATAAAGCAAAGTGGAGCTGTAATAAAGATAGCAAACTACCTCACCAATGTATGCTCAGTCCAAGAAGATGCAAAACAGGAATGCATACTGTTTACTGATAATATTAAAAGTGCAGGGTACAAGTGTGCTTCTAATCTAAAGGTCCACTCAACTTTGTACTTGTACTTGTACTTTGTAAAGTTGTGGGTGCAGTTCAAATGGCACTCGTGAGGACCACAATATTATTGGTGCCATAACGAGCATATCTGCAAAATTTTATTGTTGAAGAAAGTACATTTTAAAATTTAGATAAGATCAGATAATTTCTTTATTTGTTCTCCGTTTTTCCGGAAATTTCCACCATATTCGCGGACCGCGATAAGATTAGTAATCATTTCAAAATTGTCTGCTGTACTGCTGACTGTGTGTTGAGTGCAATAAATCGATAACAAATATTTAACGTTAAGTACGAGCTATACTCGTTTTGTTAAAGGTGGATAAATTTTCAATACGTTCAGTAGAACCTTCAGCGTCTGGCAGTGACAAGAATACAAACAAAACTAGATTGTACAGCGATGAATATCTCAAGAATGGTTTTACTGTTATATTCCAGAAACTCCAGTACGTACTTTGTCGAGAAGCGTTATCAGAAGAAAGTATGATGCCATCTAAGCTATTTCGAGATTTAAATACCAACCATCCAGACAAGAAATAAAAGCCTATGAAATACTTTGAAAAACAGCTAGACTCCCTCCACAAGCTACCACTACCAATGAAAAAGTAGTACTATCAAGGTATTGAGTTGCATTGCCGCATTGCCAGATTGCAGATTGCAGTACGCCACATACAATTGCTGAAAATTTGATTTTACAAACAGCTGTTGAAACGGTGGTTGGTGAAAAAGAGGCTGACAAGGTTGAATGCAATACCCCTCTGCAATAATACTATTCTAAGAAAAATAAGTGATATGGCAGAAAATATACGAACACAAGTTGTTGAAAATATTAAGAAGTGCACGTACTGCTCATTACAAATAGACGAATCCACGGATATTTCCAACTATGCCCAATTTATAGCATCTGTAAAATACAATACTGGACATGGTACTACAGAAGATATTTTATTTTGTATTCCATTAGAGGTCACTACCACCAGAAAATGTTTATTCGACACTTTCATGCAAAGTACTAATGAGTACGAGATTAACTGAGCAAAATGCCTTGCTAATGCACCGATGGCGCCAAGGCTAAGCCAGGACATCGATCTGGTCTTATTGTCAGATTGCAAGAGATAATGCCAAATTCTACGTGATTACACAATTACAGACTCGTATTTTTCTAAAATTTTGTGAAGATATGGATTCATTATACGCAAATCTTCTTTATTATACGGAAGTAAGATGGTTTTCAAATAGTAACGTCTTGAAAAGCAATATCCAGTTAGAAGCGGAACTTTTGATGTATCTGCAAGATGAGAACATATTTTTCAATTTACTTTGCCTTCTTAGGCTGGCTTTCCTTACTGGTATTTACGAGCACTTAAACACTCTAAGTAGCAGTTTGCAAAGCCGCAATATTAACATAATAACAGCCACGGACAAAATTAATGTAGTTGGAAAGAAACTGATTTCTTGGCGACTTCAATTGGAAAAAAGAAGTTTGATCCATTCCAGTGCGTTCAAGTACTCATGGAAGACTTGGTTAAGGATGGCAATATGATAAATTCTGAGTACGTGTTTGCAGATATACAAATAAGTTTGCACAATTTAAAACTATAGACTTATTTCTCAGAACGTAGATCAATTTTGACCCAAAAGAATGCAAGAATACCCCGATGTTGCGCACAAATCTATATAGTCTTTGATGCCATTTGCTAAATCATATTTGTGCGAATGAAGTTTCTCATCGATGACTGCCATCAAAATGTTGCATTGTATTATATAAACTTTAAAAAAGGTTAAATAGTATCTAAAAGTAAATAGAAACTCTTAAAGTGATTATCCAAATTAGGCATATTGAAGTGACGCAACACAATCGTTTTACTAGTATCCCGAACATTTGAGTTAGATTGTATTTGGTAAAATAATTATAAATTATTATAAGATTCATGTACGATGAAAGCCAAAACTTTTTGTTCATTTTTAATAGCCAATAACATATTTATTACTTTAAATACATAAATATTATAAATTTTATATTAAACAGTAATAATAATAGGAGTTCCACTTTTTGAATATAGTGTGTGTTAAATGTCCGACATCCTTCTCCATATACTTTCTAAACGACAAACGATATCTGCCATAGCTTGTTGAAGCATTTCTCGCGGAATAGCTTCAATTTCTTGTCGGATATTTTTTTGAGCTCCTTTATATTTCTAGGCTTACTCTCTAACACCATTCTCTTTAAATATACCCAAGGAAACAGGTTCATACAGTAATATCAGGAGATATCGGGGGCCAATTAAGATCACCGATTCGAGAAATTAGTCTGTTCGGAGAATCTCGCAAAATCTCCATGCATTGGACAGCATGACAGGTCTTGGAGAGGTAATTTATTTCTTCTTCTTAAATTTGTAATATAAAAAAGTGTGTGGAACGTATGTGTGTGCCGTTGAGGAACGACAGCGACTGATACCAGATTCTTAAAAAAAAAATTATCGACCTCAGCTAGGATAGAACTCGCGTATTTTGGATCTACATGCAAGTCCGATTAAATAGAATATAATTTTTGTGTTGCCTTTTAAAAATGAACAATTCTATTTGGCTGACATTGTAGTAAGATATGCAGGTACAAGAAATACATTAATAAGGCATTTACCCTGAACAATAAGTTAATTGTCAACAAACATATTAAAAAAAAACTAAGTAAGTAGACAACTTGAGTCGATTGGCACAATAATGATATGTAATTACCGCTTCTGCAGTTAAGTTGCGATCGCAGCGAATAATTGTATAGCTATATAGCATCCACAAAACAATTCCGAGTTAGCAATGTCTAGTTGTGGCTATATTCTGCCGCTCTAAATAAATAAATGCCATTTACTGAACGCGCCAGCAAGACCTCGAAATAAAATATATATACAGGGAATTTTTCGTTTTAGTATACATTGCCTATATATATACTTTTAAAAATACCGCATTAATTACGCCTATTATTAACTAAAGCATGCTGTGGCCAAAACATTCAAATTAATTTAAGGTTACAAAATAAAATTTGTCTTTATTTAGTAACTTTTTGCTATTTTTATACAACCATGTACAG
>JABXWE010014844.1:0-23356 GCA_014611495.1 Limonius californicus | reverse complement strand
TTTGGGAAAAGGAACAAATACCAACGGATTGCCCCTAAGTACATATTATATAAAAAATTTGACAAGAAGTATCCATGGTAGTAATCGCAATATTACCATGGATAATTGGTTTACTTCTGTCAATGTTGCAGACGAACTTTTACAAGCTCCTTACAAATTGACGCTTGTTGGTACTGTAAGAAAGAATAAAGCTGAAATACCACCAGTTCTGCTAGAAACTCGCGGAAGAAATCCAGGAACGTCTATGTTTTGTTTCGACAAGGACAAAACTCTTGTTTCGTACATGTCAAAATCGAAAAATAAAAAACTGGTAGTATTGCTTTCAACCATGCATTCCAATAAATGCTTAAATGTAAATACAAAGAAACCAGATATAATCCATTTTTACAATGAGACGAAGTTTGGTGTCGATACATTTGATCAAATGTGTTCGAATATGAATTGTGGCCGAAAGACAAACAGATGGCCTATGTGTGTGTTTTATAATATGATAAATATTGCTGCAATAAATTCGTTTGTGATATATAATTCAAACAGAAATAAATTGGGACATAAAACTGTTTCCAGGATGACATTTATGCTTAGTCTGAAAGATGAATTAATGAGACCATGGATGGAACGCCGAATTAACATCTCTACTTTACATCGTCCAATACGACAAGATATATGTGACAATTTAAATATTGATCTGCCAACTGAAAGACCCATTCAGGTAGAGAAGAAACGTGCAATATGTGCCTTTTGCCCATCACGCCTACGCAGGATGACCACAAATTATTGCAACCGTTGCAATCGTGCTATATGTGGAGAACATCGTGCCTTCTGTTGCCAAAACTGTGCCCTATAATATTTATTTTCATTTTTATAATTTTATATGTTTGTTACTGAATATCATTACAATAATAAATGTGCTTACTTGTTCAAAAATGATAATAGTTTGCGTATAATACATCCATCGTAAAATTTACGAATGTTTAGTGTTTATGTAACTTGCAGGTATGTTTAGTGGTCTAGGGTTAAGACTAATTGGAGTACGAAAATGGAGAGGGAAAGCTGATGAAAGAAAGGAATGGCAGAACGTTGTGGAGCGAGCCAAGGCTCTTTGAAGAGCTGTGGTGCCAAGAAGAAGATCCTTAATAGATGACGGAAACACTTTAAACCCTTTATCTCTATACGATCCAAAATTGTTTCCGTTGCTGAACAATCTATTTCAACGGCATTTAAGCGCCTCTTAACTTCTTTTCTAATGGTCCAGACTTCAGAATCGTAATATAAAACTGACTCAACTATGGTCTGTCCAATTTCCTTCTTCGTGTTTATTGAAATGTTTTTGTCCCATCAAATAAAGTTTAAGGTTCTAGTGACTTTTCTACTACTTTGTAAATTATTTTCAATTTTGGTACAATAGAGGCCATCGTTATCGATAATTTCACCAAGGTACTTAAATTTATCAACTTGCTTGATATAAGTATTGTCGTTAATTAGGTTATCAAATTTAGCATGACAAATTTAGCGCTGAAAATTGATGAGTCATTGAGGAATTCGATTAACAGCTTCTCTAAGTAGACGTGAAACATAAATCGGTTGAATGGTTTATAAATATGAATGAATTGTTACTGTGCAAAGTCGTTGCCGGGCAATTCTTAATGGTCCTGTAGTGCCTTCGCGTAGTACCTTTTATCCTGCGTTTCAAATTGGCGAGAAAGGGGATCTGTGTGTAATTTCAAAGCATCTGGTGACCTGCCTACTATATTACTTTTAAAAATGAAATTCACATCTACAGGTTACTCGAATTTCTTAATAGTCAAGCTAACAATGTGCTGGATTTTGTGAAATTGCACGCTACGTATAAATGTGTCAGATAATTCAACCTGTCTCTGCATCAGTTACTTGAAAATCAATCTACTTACTCTTTCCTATTTAAAATATTACACTTTAGACGCTAAATTATATCGTTATTCTAGTTTAGCAAAATAATGCTTACTATTCTTGAAATGATTTATTGGACTTCAAAATATTTTAAGATCTGAAAGTTTATAAAACTTCAATTTTTAAATCAGCAAATAAAAATAACAAAATTAAAAGTAGAAAAATGTTTACATTCGCGAAGTTAATAAAGTTCTCGTTTTAAAATACCAAAGACATTATTAATTTTGGTAACAGAACATAATTATGTGGTTTGTCGATTATTGCATCAAAAATAAAGCACATGTAATTTTGAGAGCTTTAATTTATACAAACTACAGTTGCATTGGCTGAAGCATTATGTTACTGTTAATTGGTTCATGTTGCAGTACGAATTGTGTAATACTATAACAAAAAGAAATGACCAAACCCTCCCAAGAGAATATTATTTTAATGGGCAACAAAGATAGGTACTGTTTCAAAATGTGCCAGAAGTTCATTTAATACAATTAGTTTATAAATAAATGTAATTAAACTAATTTAATTAAATTTCTGGTCATAATAAAGTATGTTTATGTCAAATTCAAACTAGAAAACCGTTATGGCCTACTACCTTGATTTTTAGGCGTACGTTGTCGCGTGTTTTGATTGTTTTTAAGTATTTATTCGGACAATAACTACAGTTTTAAATGACTTTCGTTTAAAACGTTTCGGGAGTTACATCTATTTCTGCTTTTAGGCGTTGTCGTGAGAAAGACGACATTTTGTATACTCTTTATGGGGATAACGTGTGAACGTGCAAATAGATAAAACTGGACGCGTAAAACACATACCAACAACACTATGTTGCTAGTTTAAACTCCTCTCTGAAGATTATTGTTGGATATGTTGTTCAGTATTGGAATAATCATGCAATTTAAAATATTCAGTTTCTTTAATTTTTCCACATTGGTATTAACTAATTAATACAAATACAAATATGTCACTTTTTCATTGTAGTGCAATGTTGTGAGCAAGATTGGATGCTGTTTTAGATGTAGAAATAGAAGTTCAACGAACAAATGGATTAAAAACAACAAGCGAAGCTACAGAAAGTCTTCCTTTTACGGGGGGAATACAGAAAGAAAATAATAATTACAATTCCTAACTTAAAATAATATTAACAAAGGAGACTTGAGAGTCGGGGAAAAGAAAACAGCGACGAATACCTCGAAATAGAAGTATATACAAATTATACAATATAATAATATATTCAATTAGATACACATACTAATCGATATAGAGGACTTATCATGAAGAATATTTACGTCCAAGTTTGAAAACACGAAAAAATTAGAAAGAAAGGCAGAAATAAAATGAATCTATGTAGCTTATAAACAGAATGAATCGGAATACAACAGCAAACAATAGGGGCAAAATAAAGAAACGTAAGTCAAAGAAGTAAATTTTAACCACAATGATCTTATACAAAATATTATACCGTTAGTAAAACGAATAGAAAAATTTATTTTATGGCAATAAAAATGTTTTAAATATAAGTTGTTCTCTATACGTATTGACGTACAACGTTTTGCCGTTCGATATTTTTTTAGTTACACTGTCACGCACGTATTTTTTAAATATAAACCTATTATTTATTAGTATGCTTTATTATCTGTTTATGGTGTTATAAAAATATTATTACATAAAAATTTCTTGGAAAAATCCCACTTAAAAAGTGTTTTTAAGGTAAATGATACAGTCCAGAAGAAATTTCCTTCTTTCTAGAAAACTGCCTTCCTATTCCAAGATATAAATAGTTTATGACTAGCGTCAATGGAATTATTTGGTTCTCGAATTCAAGTAGAATTTCCAATGCAATATAAACAACCGACATCAGATTGGGCTATCTTTAGGGTAGACTACATTTAACCAGAGCAGGAAACTATTGAAAAAAAATTGTAGAAGCTAAAACGTCACAAATTTTCCCCATTGTTTTTACTTAACCAATAGGAAAGGTATAAAACGGTTTCGTTAATTGCAGAGATCAACATTTAACTTTCCTCTAGCTTTTGTATATTATTCGTTTATTCCATTCAATAAATGTAACGTTGGTTGCCTGGATGAAATCAGAAATGTTAGATCAGTTACTACCTGTTCGTTTTTTCTGTAACAAGCTTTTAATTTTAAATTACATATTGGCCATGATTATTACAGATTATTATGCGCAATATTTTAATTTCTTTTTACTATCTCAGTAAAACTCTTTTTTATATCTCTAGGTAAAAAGAATAATATATCGCTCATACATGCACACAGAATATCGAACTTTTAGATATGTATTGAACTCATTTGCTAACCAATAAATAATACACTCTTCCTCAGACATCACAATTACTAAATAATACAACTAATTACTTTTCCATGATCCTTCACTGCAGTGCATAAACTACTCGGCATAATTATTATAATACACAATTGTGAGTTTAACTACAACACATAATGTATACCTTGCGAGTTAGGAGAGTGTGGTCTCAAAGATGCCATACTGGGTTGTCTGCTTGGTGCTCGATCCCGGACGCTACCCCTAGAGCCCCGTCTTTCTTGATGCAAAATTTTACTGTCCCTTAGAAGTGACACGTTCATCAATCTTGGATTCGGTGTGTTGAATATGCTCCTGTTGTCTCGAAAGCGGGCACTGCAACATACATAATTCTATTATCACACGAATTGGAACGTGCATGGCTTTGGATTTTTAAAACCCAACACTATTTCGACGAATCGAGGCGAAAACTCATGTAATAATGACCGCAGTGAATAGCGCAGCCGATAATTGCTTTTATCTTTAATGCGTGCACATAAACAGCGAAGCATGATATAAAACAGACCAGGGGATTGGTTTCATTGGAAATAATAGGTTTAGACAACACAATCTGCGGGATAATGTAATTAAAAGTAATGTGGTGGACAAACAGACTGCGTTTATATTGTTGATATTATCTAGTTAAAAGTTAAATTACTAACTAACCACATAATAAAAAGGATTAATAGTTTTTGTTTTAGGCGTGTCTGAGATTTCAATCACGTACGCACCCAAGAAACTTTAAAAATATATTTTAGGTCTACGAGTATCATTTCAAAACTGCTCGGAATAAAGAATAGATGGTATCAGTCGTTCTGAAATTATTAGTAAAAACAAGTTTTTCGTTTGTTATACACTGCTCAACAAAATTCGGGGAACACTGTTTTGAGCGTCTATAAGATTTCCAGCAAATGATGGAAGTAGGATTTTTTCTTATTATATTATTCTCTAGACCTTTATTGACAAAGTGCAAAAAGAATTATGGTGATTCGTTTGCTCGTTTTCATCGTAGACGCCAAAATGTAAAGATAGTCTCAAAACAAAATGGTTTTTGACCACAAAGCAAACATCTGAAACTGATCAAATTAGTCATTGGACACAGTAAAACCGTCAGTTTTGACTTTTTCAATGCTTCCGAGTCCAAAATGCGTTATTTAAGTGAAATTGATCGCAAGGGCTGTTGCTTTGCTTGAAGATGGTCGATCTATGCAATATGTAGCAAACCAGCTCCAATCGACTCCATTTGTTATCTGCAGAGTTTGGCATATGTACCAAGAAACGGGTAGATATTCCAGGAGAATTGGACAAGGCCGTGAAAGAAAAACTACCCCTCGGGACGACCGGTATATTGTTAATTCTTCTCTTCGCCGACGAACTGCTACTGCTTGTGAGCTACAAAATCTACTCCGAAATGCCACCTAGTGACAATTTGCGATCAGACAATTAGAAAACGACTCAAAGAAGTCAATATGACTTCTCGCAGGCCTGTGCGAGCTCCTCGCTTGAGCAGGAATCACAAAGTTAGCCGTCCAAACTTTGCCCGCGAACATGTGCAATGGCAACTTCGACATTGGAGGGCTGTGCTTTTTACAGACAAGTCGCGGTTTTGTCTAACTCGTTGCGATGGTCGTATACGAGTGTACAGAAGTCCTGGAGAGCAATACATTGCCGCCTGTATACAGGAACTGGACTGATTCGGAGCTGGATCGGTCTGGTGTGGGGTGGCATTAGTATAGACGATCGCACAGACTTGGTTGTCGTTCCCCAACGTCTCAACGCACAAATTTATGTTAAGACGATTCTTCGAGAGCATATTGTGCCATTTGCGAACAATTTCGGCGATGGCTTCATCCTACAACAGGATAATTGTAGAGTTCATCCCGCTAATTTAACAACAAACGAAGAAATCCAAGTGATGGGGTGGCCAGCCATGACTCCAGACTTAAATGCCATCGAACACGTTTGGGATTTACTCGACAGGCGCATTAGGAAGCGTCCTGCTGCATCTCAGATTCTTCAGGAGTTGCCTGAGGCCCTAATGGAAGAATGGCGAAATCTACCACAAAACATGTTAAAACGTCTTATTCGCAGCATACCTCGCCGTTGCCAGACTGTTATTGAAGTTAATGGAGGGCACACGCGCTACTAAAGCTTGGTATTCGGGCATTAACAGAATTTCCATTACATTTTAAGTGATAAAATACATTTCGATTTTTGTAGTCTTCTCAATAGTTTGGTGTTGCTCAAGAAAACCGTTTAATTGGAGCATATTTGTTGTTTGTATCTTGTTAAGTAATGCTGAAAGAACAATATACTAAAGTTCATACTTGCGTCAGTCTTTAATTTGAATAATTATGCACTGCTAAAGAAGCGTTCAGCTAATTTTGTTGAGCAGTGTATAAACATGTGATATATCGAGTCGTATACAGTCATAAAAGTATTTATGTGTTTATTTCAAATGAAATATAGAGCTGTAATTAATCATTTAGTTAAAGAGTTTATCAGTGCAGGGGCGTTTTCACTATTCAGCTTTGGTTGAACAACTAAAAGTTGAAAGAAAGTTGAGCGTACATTGAAGGATATGAACCTTGCATCAACTTAGTTGAACAACTTTTAGTTGAAGTCGGATGGAGTTTAACTTTTACTGCACAACTAGCTGTGCTTTTAAGGGGCGTTCTCACAATTCAATTTTTGTTGAACAATAATGGTTGAATAACTTTGTTGAAATCTAAATTGATGAACTCGTTCTCACGGTTTACTAAAAATTGAAAGAACAGTGCAATTTAAAATGGCGACGAATGATATTGTTAGAACAACAGTTAACCTACTATGTAACGTTGTGGGAAAAGAACTTCGACAATATATGCTTGACACTAAAAAGCACAGAAAACGGCGTTGCTTGGTACAGACTTGGATGTCAAGAGGAAATCGTTTGGGGGCTTCACAAGGATTAGCTGCGGAAGATCTTAATAGGTTTAGATATTATTTAATGATGAATGAAGACAAATATAATAAACTATTCATAACAATTGAATATAAGATTCAAAAACATGCGAGAATAATTGCCAGTTGATTAGAATTGCAAATAACATTAAAATATTTAGCAACAGAGGATTCTTATTCATCGTTAGCTTCTATGTGCAGAGTCCCTAAAAATTCAACATCGAATTTTTTGCCTTCCGACTGCCGTGAAATATATGAAACACTGCATTCTATACAAATAAGCAAATTGCAAAAAAAATCGTTGTTCGAGTGACACTGCAATGGTTCACACTTTGCGACTTGTTGAATTAGACTGGTGACTCATAAGACCACAGCTAGTGGTACAACAAAAGTTACACCCCATCCACATTTTCGTTGCTTCAAATAAAAGTTGTTTTACTAAGTTGAAGCAGAGTTCGTTCTTCCATGTACGTTCAACTGCCTTTCAATGTCTAGTTGTTCAACCAAAGTTGAATCGTGAGAACGCCTCTTAACAGAGATTTTTGGGGGACGTTCTAGTAATGTTTGCAGTGTGTGGACGTGCGTTATCCTGTTGAAAAATACCGTTTAGCAACGTCTGCATGAATGGTACTAACCCCGGTTCCAGGACATTATGAATATATCAATATAGCAATATTTTACAGTACCTGGAATGAACACAAGAGGTGATCTTCTATAAAAACAAATCGCACCCCAAACCATAACACCAGGTGTTAAAGCTGTATGGCTTCTTTCAACAAACTCTAGATTTTGTCTTTCTCCTAGATATCTACGTACCTTCCTACGGCCGTTATTTTCACACAAACGAAAGCTTGATTCGTCACTGAAGACAATGTCGTTCTATTGCTGATTCCAATGCTGCCGCTCTTGACACCAAGCAACCCTAACAGCCTTCTGATATGCAGTTAAAGGGAGCAAACGCGTAGCGTTATTTTTAATGGGTGGTGCATTTCATATGAAACTGAGTATGTAATTGAAAATTAATCGAACCAAAATATAGTATCTCGGGAGTAGCTAAAGAGGGTTCAATGCATATTTAGAAGGAGAAATATAAACTGTTTTCTCAATTACTTTTGAAAATCCTTACTATGTCTATACGTGCAAGTTTTAACACTGATAATCTACATATAATTTCACTGGACGTTTTCCATTAAGTTTCCAATGCAGCGCTCACGATAGCTTCAAGAATTCAATATTCAATTTGCACAAACCAGGTCACTAAAGTTAATTACTAAAGGTATTAGTATAGTCACAAACTTCCTTTTTCATTTTAAAAAAAGTGCCATACTTCCTATATAAGGACCGTCAGCTATAGAATTCGGGAATAGTTTCGATGTAATATTAATTAAACGTGTATTAGGATTATAAAGAAAAAACAGCAATAGTTTCTCTCATACAGAGTTCGTTTCTTCTCTAATTCAAGAGTTTACTTACAAGCTAATAATACCCTAAAAAGGTAGCTGCAGTGTTATTCGAGTTTATAATATTATATGATTACGTCTGTATATTTGGCAAAATTTAATATAATTTTAATAATCTTATGGGCAAACTGCAAATAAGTTATTAAAATGATATTTTTATTTACTTATTTGAAAATAAAAAGTCAGTTCCTTTGGATTAGTCAAGTAGAACTCATAACTGTTACGGATTCTTCAAAACGTAAGTCTTAGTTCCACTATTATACAGAGTGTCCCACGACGTGAGGTCACTACTTCGTGTACGTAATCTTTAGACCAAATATAGTTAAACATACTAATAAAGTTTTGCCCTAAAGTAAACTGTTTTCAAAATACAAAGTGTTAAATTACTATTTATTAAATAATTACAATTTAAGAGAACCCAATATTTATTTTTATTTTAGTACAAATTTACTATAAAAATCGTTCTTAATGCCCACCGTTCCTCTCGAGACACATTCTAGCTCTCCTTAAGAGAGAGATCTGGTTGCCCTACGTAACATATCATTGTTATTCCAAATTAGTTCTTCTGTCTCAAAAATGCGTCTCCTAAGATCTTCAACAGTCTTTGAAGGTGTTTGGTATACCATCTCTTTCATATGGCCCCACAAATAATAATCTAAACAAGTTAATTCCGGAGAGCGTGGGGACCAGGGTTGCTATTCTCCTCTACCAATTATACGTCCTTCAAACCGTTGATTCAAAAATTGTCTTACACGTACCGGAGCACGATCGTGGTGGTACCACATACCATGTCTGATCGCCAGAGAGACATCATCTCACAATCCTCCCAAATGATCTCCTAAAAAATATAAATATCTGTCGGCTGTTAAATGGTTCTCAAAAACGAATGGACCAATGTTATCAATAATTTCACACCAGATATTCATTGAAATCCTATTGATAATTTGATACTGTGATGTCGTGTAGATTCTTCAAATTCCAAGAGTGGTTGTTCTTTATGTTCATTAATCCATTCCTTGTAAATGTTGCCTCATCCGTGAATTAAATTCTGTTACGTAGTTTTCAATTTTGAATGATCTAGCGGCAAAATTCCATACGACTAGCGAAAAATCTGTAGGTAAGAGGGCTTGAACAGGCTGGATATGAAATGGATATAAACCATGCTCTTTTAATACTCTCCAAACTCGCATTCGTGGTAAATTAACTTGTTCAGATACATACGACGAACAGAGGTGCTGGGATTCTCATCAATTTCTCACAGTATGTAGTCCTCATTGTCTAATACTTGCTGTATTGGACGCTCGGTCGGCAGCTTGGGAAACTTCCGTGTTCATGTAGGTTACTGTGCACTCGTTGCAAACCTCGCCGACCTGGTAGTCGCCAATTTGGAAATCTCAACCCATATTCTCGAGCAGCTGCTACTGAGTTTCCATCACAAAAACCGTATATGTAATTGATATCGGCGTACTCTCGCGTTGTGAAAGCAAACATTATCAACACTGTTAATAAGCGCAAGCAGAGAAATCTACTTTAAGGTGCTCTACTGTTTGACATACAAGTAAATAATATCATTTCCATAGTAACGTAGACAGTTTGTATCAAATACCACTTAATAACATTTATTATTTCGGCTGCTTCAGTATTTAACTAAAACAGGCCATAACTTCTTTTATAGTCAATTTAGAGAAAATGCCCACTCTTTAGTTTTGACTTCTTTTCACCTCTTCTACAAGTAGGTGAAGTAGTGACCTCACGTCATGGAACACCCTGTATAAGTAAGATAGATGTGAAAGTTTCTGCAGAACAATACCCTTCTCACTCTATTTGCACATAAGAAAAATTATATGGCTTGTTACATTTAATAGCTTTTACATGCAACTTAATTTCTTAGCATTATTTAAAAAACAGATGCTATTATGCTGTTATTTTTGTAACAGGTCTTACGCTGTTACAAAAATAACACCAACGTTTTTCTGATAGTTCAAACTGGGCAGAACTTTACGTCAAGAAATCAAATCACGTATTTGAGGATTACCCTAGATGACATCTTAAATTTGCGGAGCACATAACGCGGGAAACTAAATTTACTATGTTACTCTCAGAGTGTAACACTAGTTGTTACTTCTCAGCCTGAAATTGTGTGACTTTATAAATTTGTAGGTACTACATTCTGCATTACGGTATTACTGCGTGGATTATCTGTAGAAACACTTATAAAGTATTTGCTTCAAGAGTAGATATAAGAACAATTCAAAGTAGTAGAATTAAATCTAGCAAATGATGCTTTAAATAAGTAAATATTGTTTTCAACCAACCATGTTACTATATCAATGGATCATGTAATTGCGAGACGGAGTAATCGTTAGAATATTCAAGTTTAGGATGTTCTTCGACGAAAAGGGACATTCGTAGAGACCTATTAACAATTTACCTATCGTAATTAACGGCATACAGTTGATGTATAAGTATATAAAACTGTTTTTAAATTATTTTTAATTGAAAAATTCTTTTATTACTTTTAAGAATTTGTGGGATTTAATTAATTAGTTTGATTTGATTACATATACAGGAAATTTTACACAGAATGTGACACAAATAGGAAATTTTTGCAATTTCTAATGATCTATGTATGTACAAGGTGGTCCATGGTAGCGGGAGATTTTGAAACGTTATTATTTTGAAACTATGCATAGGTTGCTATGGATTTCTTTATCAAATGATTTGACATTTTATGCCATTCAATAATCATGGAACGGTGGTCCGGTGAGCAACGTTCTTTTGTAATCAAAGCGTATTACAAAAATAATGACTGTGTGGTCACAGCATAGCGGGAATTTCGGATTAATGTCAATATTCCTCGTCACGGGAGAGTTCAATCTGGTCACGCCATAAAAGAGTGGGTTCGTAAATTTGAAGAAAGCGGATCAGCGAACAATGTCAAATGCACGGGACCAAACAGAAGTGTCAGAACTTTGGATAACATTGATCGAGTTAGAGCAGCTATACAGCGCAGTCCGAAACGTTCCAGTCGGAAACATAGTCAGGCAATTGGCTTAGCTAGGACGACTTCTCTCCGAATTTTACATAAGGATCTCCAATTCCATCCTTACACGATCCAGATTGTTCAAGCACTGAAGCCAACAGATCTGCCTCGTCGCCTGCATTTTGCTGAAAGGATGTTACAACAAGAAATTATGTTCATAATTTATGGATGTCTGATCAAGCGCATTTCTATTTATGAGGCTATATCAATAAGCAAAACAGCCGTTATTGGTCTTTGGAAAATCCAAAGGAACTTCACCAACAACCATTACACAGTCCGAAGGTAACGGTATGGTGTGCAATGTCCTCTGTGGGAATTATTGGTTATTACTTTTTTGAGGATCAGAATGAAAATGCTGTAATAGTCAATTCTGCACGCTATGTTGAATGATAAACCAGTTTCTGACACAGCAATTGAACCTGCTTCCACAGAACAACCAGAATACATGGTTCCAGCAAGACGGTGCTACTGCACATACCGCAAGGGTATCAATGACTGATGCGCGAAGACTGTTTCCAGATCGCGTTATTTCTAAACACGGGGACAGTGAGTGGCCTCCAAAATCGCCAGACCTAACGGCGCGCGATTACTTTTTGTGGGGCTATCTCAAAAGCAAGGTTTTTATTGATAAACCAGGAAATATTCCGGAGCTGAAAAGAAAAATTATTCAAGAAATTGCCAACATTCCGTTAGATATGTTGCGGCGTGTTATGCAGAATTTCAACGTCCGACTTCAGGAAGTTATAGAAAGAAGAGGAAGCCATTTGCCAGGCATAATTTTTAAGTAATAAAAATGGCCAATATTTGTTTTTTTACTGGTATACTTTGTTTTAGTTAAGTGCAGTTGCTTAGAATAATACAGTTCTGAACATCTTCCGCTACCATGGACCACCTTGTATTTGTCAACACTAAAACTTGGTCTACATGGAAATGAAACAGTATGCAAATACGCCTTCCTAGATTTTGATATTTCAGTTAACCAATTATAATTACAATTACAGAAAAATATGGTTACTGGAGTACAGGGCCGGTTCTGGGATATTAGTCAGCCGCCTGCGGGCCATTAATTTTTTTCCGCCTTTGCCACGGCGGATCTAGTACCAGCAAATCTGCTATTAGACTCCTAACCTAACCTATAGGAGATCTTTTTTTCATTATTTTATATAGTAGGTAGGGGTAAAAATATGCTATAATGCTATTGCATGATATACACTGTATACACGTGTATCGGTTGCACATCATAAAACAGTCAAATAATATTTGCAGTGCAAAACAATCCGCGCTAGTAAGTATTCGGATGGCTGAACCAATATGTATATGCAAACGGTCGTGCCGTCGTCACGTAAAGCCGTCGGTCCTGGTTGGCATACGAACATCTTTAGCAATCATAAACTATGAAGTGAAACTTCTTTTCTCTGTTCGACGAGTTAGATTAGCCTCCTGTCCGGCATACGTGCAAAGAGGGCTCATAGAACCTACTGACGTTGGTAATTAATATGTCATTGATTTGTACATAGAAGAATGACGTTGCCTCATCTGCAATTCCACTCATACATTATCAGTTCGTTAGAACGAGCGGTCGAGACCAACAACATCCGTAAAACATTTACTGCCTTTGTTACTTAGAAGGGGAATATCTAAATCAAAGCAACAGTTCTTAATTTCCTCTTCAGGTATTTCGTATTACATTATGCAGTTCCTGTAGATTATCAAACCATTCCTGAACGGAATTTAAGGCTGCATCAACAATCAGTAGATATGAACAATTCTTTTGAATTGTGATAGGTTCATCAAGACTGTCATAATTGGAGAGGCGAACTTTAGTCCTACTCCTTACATGGAAATTCTGCTTCTACATTTAATCCTACGGCTAAAGCTTCTGCATACCTAATATATTTACTAAATTTTATTCTTTGCAAGTGCATAATAAAGAGGCCGCTACGGGCGCCATAAGAATTTGACCGGCTGCATGCATGCACGTATTGCACATCTGCAAGAACCGGCCCTGCTGGACTAGAAAGTCACAACACAAGACCAGCCAGTAGCGTAATATTTATTAGCAACATTTATTATATTATTTATTTATTTATTTATACGTTTATCGAGATACAGGTCACCGCGTTAGTTTTCTACGTGAGAAGCGTACGTGTCAAATCCCATCACCATCGGATTTTTAACAGTCATTTTCCCTCGCAAGGGAATGACAAACTAACGAGATATTGTGCCTAGGAAATCTCCTCTGGAGTAGAAGTGCTTGCAGTTTCCGTAGTTCTATAGAACCCACCTTAAGCTGCAGATCCTTTATGCTTGTGACTCTTTACATAACAACAAAGACACAGCAGAGATCTTGCCATTTTGAAGTGCTACATCAGTCAAGAAAGAAGTATTATCTCTAAGCACATATGGTTTGCCTCTTATAAGGAAGTAAGAGTAACAGGATAAAATTGGCATCCGTTTAACTGATATATGTATAATTCGTATGACTGTTTACATATCTGCCAGGTTTAGATTTTGATTGTTCAGAACTGGTACTGCATGTTATAAATAATTTATTACGGATATAAATTCTGAATTCCAACTGAGAACTTCGGGACTTTGATGTCAACGTTGTTGCATTTTTCATTTTATCGTCCCCAGGAGAACATTGGTGTGAAATTTGAGAACAGATGTGTCCGAGAAAACACTGTTCTAATGAACATTTCGTTAATATTAAATATACAACTAGCAATTATAATTAGTAATAGCAGTTTCTAATTAAGTATGAAAGAGCCTTCTGAGTATGTAGAAGAAATAGATTATTCCCTACGAATTAGGTCGCTCACTTTGTAGAACGATTGTTATTTCCTTTTCATATCCCAAATAAAGGCGCTGAAAAGTTTGAAAAATGCCTCGTTAACGAGCTAGGCTCGTGTTTTGTCACAAAAAGATTGCTGCTGGGGCTCAAAGGGAGCTTTTATTAAAGTTGTGAGAAAAACGAGCTTAAACTTCCTAACAAGGCGGCCTGAACCAAGATCTTATTTTAAGGGTAAATGAATTTCATCTAGTGCTTTACAGCTGAATAAATGTATTGGTCCTTTTGAATATGTTCTGTATGTAGGCTTAATAAAGAAATTTAGTCTAAAGCTGAAATATCAGTCATTGTGCTCTATATTTGGTAATGTAACTCAACCACTGCGCGGTATATTACTATGGGAACGTTTTAAAAATGTATAGACAGACAGCGTTCTGTTAATTCTATGCAACACCTAGGATAAAGCACATCATAATTCTCTATTGTTGTCCCTCTGTCACAAATTTAGTTTGTTACCTTCTTTATTGTTACAAATTTAAAATGTAAACTACGAAAGCAACCCAAGTACCTGTGTATAGTCAAGAACAGAATATTTTAATAATTAATAAATACTTTAGGGATTTACTGGAAAATGTATTTCGTATTATAATTAACATACTTATATTATTTTCTAGCTCTGCTGTGCATTTGAAAGAGTACTTTGTAATGTTTACTTTCTCACTGTAAGAAAAATGATAGTAAGCCGACTATTACATGCTAATTCTAAACTAATCAATTCTAAACTTCATTATAATATTGTGCCCCTGACTATACTTCTATACTACTATATCATTTATTAGCTTTTTATACAAATATTCTGTAATCCGAAACTTCGCCTACGTTGCAGGCACAAAACACTTCCACAATAAAATATATTGCGCCGCATTTTATGGGCACCAGCAACATTTTATGTCAATGTTTAAAACTTCAGCTATTGAGTCGCAGTCACGCAAACGATTATTCTGTTAGATTAACCTACAGTTCTAGTACGTTTTGTTAGAACCTATGCAAGAACCTGTCAATTTTGTAAATGTCAGTGTTAATAGTTGGGGGGCTAACATGAGGTAGGGTGCAACCTATAAATATACGTCTTTCATATGATACGTTATATGTTAGTTTGTCACGCATACATGTGTTTGTGTCTGATGCACTCATGCAATGATTCATTGGTTTTCAGGGTAGCGAGTACTTGTCCCCATTTGCATTCTCAAATGAAAGTAAAAAAGTCCTTGTTGATTTTAGTTAGGTATTCTTAAGAAAAGGAATCATGCAAGTACATATTATAAGGATAAAGTATACAGTGGCCTTTAACGTCTGGATAATTAATAAGTGGAACATTAACATACCAGAATGTAGAGAATAATGTTCCAGTAACTTTACTTATCTTATCGAAAGATATGTTAAATAAAAAGTGGGTAAACAAAACAGGTTACGTTATGGGCCTCTGTATGTTTTTTTATGTGTTTCACATAAGACAGGCGGGGTAGAAACGAATATTTAGGATATCTTTAAGTTCTGAAAACAGTCGGAACAAGTTAAAGTGAAATTATAAATCAACCTTTGAATGTTATCATATAAGTTAAGTGAGTACGGATGCTAGATGCAAGGTTAAAGACACTACAAAAAGATTAATTGTATCCATATCAATTGAATTTTCAAAATATTTATATTATCGTAACGGTATTGTAGCTACCTATGCGTCTGGTGAAAATTTCCCACACTTTCGGTAAAACTCCTGAAGCCCTACCGGATGTTAAACAGAAGACTTCCAGAAGCTGGTGATCCGGCAGGGTCAAGAATTCCGAGAAGTAAGGGAAAAAACTGCCCCCGCAGGGGCAACTTCGGTTGACCAGCTGAAGACAGTTTATCGATAGCTTCCTCGCAGGGTATTTACCTCTTGCCAGCAATTTACATTTAAGCGTTTTGCTCTCATTACTCCTGCAGTTGCTACCTACTGATTGTTATGCATTATTGTGTAAATACTGTGTGAAAATCTCTATTTGATTAATTTCTTTCTAGCAACCAAAGTATACAATTACGATTAGGAGATTTTGTAGGAAACTCTAAAAATAGAGGGCAGGGTTTGACGTTGTATCCGCAGTGAGGGTTGTCGGGTCACTGATAAAAATTTTATGGCTATAAACCACATGTCGCTTATCAATTTTCCACCATTGAGCGTATTAATCGTTGTCCACAAGACACAACGGTCTACTAACTTTTATGCAAAATACTATCACTTTCCAATTGTTAAGATATTTAATTTTTAAATGAGCTTACTGTCCAACCATGCAGTGCAAAAATTAATTGGGGCTCGACATGGTTAACCACAAACAGCACACTCTGCCATAGATAACTGATTCGACGGTGAAGTTTGTTACCCTCCCTTGGAAAGAAGCCACAGAACTGACCTAAAATAATCTAGGCCACTTCGTTCGTTTTAGCTCACAAGTTACATACCTTCCCAAGAGTGGAGCTACTACAAACTGTGACTATCACGCCAAGAGCAGAAATTTCCAAACCGAAGCTTAGAAGTTAATTGCCTCTTTCGGTGACTACTACAAAACTAAAGCACTTGCTTAAACTTTGGTTCAAGAGTTAGTTACATCTCTTGGGAGAAAACTCGAATAGCTTCAATTTTTGCTCAAAAAAGCATCTTTCTCCTTCAAATTCAAGGTGCAAGTATTATCAAGAGTGAGTTTCGTCATCGAGCAAACATTGCTTAAACCACCCCTAAAGTCAGCTAAGGCAACCCTGAACCTCCTCCATAAAGAAGATGGAAGTCTCAGGTTAAAAGCACTGCCCACGTCCTCAAAGATTGCCCTTGGCCGTTCAACTTCTCGGAAGGAAATCCACAGAATTGCTATTATTACTGGAAAAACCCCGAGGCCTCTCAAAATCACTAAAGTTAGATTCCACTACTGGGAACGAGATGCGCTGATGAGAAACAACGGACTAAAACCTACAGGAAGTTAAGCCAAGCATTCGTGGTGGAGATGGTGGATATATCAAGTCCAAATCAGCTGGGTATTTCGCGCCGTCGCGTCGGTGAAGGTCCTTGGTCGTTCTGTGGAGAAAAGGGTTAGGCATGGACTTCTTGGCCAAACGTTTAGGACATAAGATAGGGGGTAGTCTAGAGCACAGACGATAGTGATATCCTTTATATATTGCATTGGTAGAAACAAATTGGAATACGTTATCAGTGTATTTAGTATTAAAATTTCTGGTGAAGACTTCGGCATGAGGTTAGTAGGTGCGGGCTGGGTCATAAAGTTAAATGCCGATCATTTCGGCGTGAAATTATACGGTAGCATTGATTTGCGGGTCAAAGGAAACCTTTTCTTGTGGTTTCCTTAAGAGCCTGAGGTATTCTTTACTTTTTGAAGGCGAATCGGGAATCGCCCTCAAGACCGGTCGGATTTATACCAAGTTTTGTCTCAGCGTAGCTGTTCAGATTTATTGCTGTCACTAACACGTATATACCACACTTATTGTTATTCAAGACACGGTAATTTGTGTCAGACTTTACATAATAAACATTATCTGTAACAAGAATTTACATATCTGTCTGAACTTACTTTTGCAAAGAAGAAAAGTTCATAGGATACACTTCTTTGTGGCTACGTTTCTAATTAAAAATTAACTAAGTAGATAAAGTGACTACAGCAAAATATGTTAAGAACTTAATTATGAAACCCCGAGGTAGCTAAGGATTTCATTAGGCCCAACCACGAATTTAGGGCCGGTTAAAGACAATGCCTGAAATAGGTTCCCCTAATCATTTATTAATATGTCAAATAATTTAAATCCAGGGCTACGCTGCACAGGTTGCGCATTTAAGGCCACTACATTCGATTTTCTTCTATGAAACCGACCTGTTTCCGACACGCAAACCAACAGATTCTAAACCGATTACGATAATGGAGCGGGAAATAATCGAAAGAACAATACATTACGTTCTTCCTAATCACCCTTGTTTTTTTATGATTAGAAGTCGTTAGCGATTTCTGCTGAATTATTAATTTAAAACGCTTTAAGTACGTGGAATTTCCACATTTGCGAGTAGAACCGAACATATAAAATAAAACTAATAGGTTAAATTATTTTAACAGGTTATTATGTTATTATATAAAATTGAATTCTTGCGAAGGTATTTATTCATATTAAAATAAACTTTATAATCGTCATTATAAAATTTCGGAGTAGTAGTAATTATTTTACGAAACGCTCAGTCAAATAATTATGCAGGTTGGGATACCGAAAGGAAATTTCCAACTGCTAAATTCAGGATGTCGTTTATATCCAGGGTCTAAGCGTAGTCGACGTTTTCACGAAACTACCTCGGTGAGCTTTGAATTTGCATAATTCATGGTTATAGTTTCGGGCTTCTATAGAGTAAAAATAATATGTAAGCAAGATCAGAATTTATAAACGTATGATATAGTATAATTTAACAGATAGTGCTGCTTTTTTTATGTAGATAAAACAGACAAGATGATAGGCACAAGCACGTATGAACTTTTTTATTAGCATTTTTGGCATAAACCATATAAATTTGTTATGTTAATACTTTTATAAAGCTTAAGATTAGAGTATGAAGCTTTTAAATGGACTAAAATTTTTTATGAGTACTATCTACATTCTAAATGAATAATATGACCTTCACCAGAAGTTATTAAGCTGAACCAGTAATAATAAACACACAGATTAGCGTTTGATAAGCTGAAAGTCCTGCGATAAATTGATTGATAAGCCACCTTTGACAATTGTAGGTCTCCAACTTTAAGGCAATTATTTTTATACCGAGTTAACTAACGACTAATTTAATTGCATAGCGGACATAAGCTATAGTGGGAACTACGTAATATTATTTAATTTTTGAATACAAAAGAATTTCTTTCGGTACATACCTCATTATGAACATATGTATTTCGTCTTTTTTGAGGCCAATGAACAAAGACTGCTAAATGTTGAACAGATGTCAATACCTAATTACATTATTTATTAATTATATGATTCTTTTTTTGGAGGTGTGAAAATAATAATTAACTCAGTAGTATTACTAATAACACTGCTAAGATGTAATGTAGATTTAAATATCCCAGAAACAAATAACACTGGAGTTCAAACATAATATTCAATGCCTAGGGGCAGCCAAACCAGTTGTTTAAATAATTGGGCACCTGAGTTCAAATGAACAAGGGGTAATAATAAGATTGGCTAATGCGTGATGTTCACTATATCACCACGTTTCATGAAATTAAACAACCGGGTGAGACAGTAAGGATACGAGAACGATAATATTCCGTTTTACATGCCCAACTCCTTCATGGAGTGTAGTGCCTCGTCATTAAATTGGTAATAGCAACAATAACTACAGCCTTTCTCGAATATGCTAATATTTGTTAGGTAGGCAACTAATATTACCTCACCATACAGCTGTTTTGTTACGACGATTGTAATATTGATTGATTATAACAATTAGAATATTTTGTAAATGACATTTTAATGTTTTTCTCTAAAAATTATTATTTAACGTAAGTATGTATTCTTAAATATTTTGTGAATAAGATAGAAGAGACGTGCATATACGTTCAGGCCGCTGTACTAGAAATGATATACAATGCGTTTCTGTTTAAATATTCACAGTAAGTAACCTCGCTACATATTAAACGCTCTGCAAAATATATTATTATTTCATATAATTCTTCATTAAATAGCTTAAATACAGTTATAGTATTATAAAGAGAATTGTATTACTATAATACGAGGTGTGTTTAATTGAAATCTATCTTTGCTATATAAAACGTTTATTCAACAACTTAATTACAAATAATTATCGTCACAGTTAAGGCACCTATCCCGTTGTTTTACTAACCGACGTATATCTAGCTCATAGAATCCTTGTGGCTGCTAATTGAAAAAGTCTTAGACGATAACTTACTCGTAGTTATGGCACCAAGTTTCGCCAACAGCAACTATTGACAAAAGAGAGTCGTCACCGCTTTGCCTATAGTTTGTGCGGTGTTGCAGAGATAAGCCCATTTCCAAGCATTTTTGTTCATTGGACAAGAGACGAGAAATTGCGAACAAACTTTGCTGTAACTCAGATTACGAACAATACTGTGGACAGATCCTACACTCACACCAACAATTTCTGAAATTTCTCAAATTGAAATTCGGCGATTTTCTCTAATAAGGCCTTCCACACATGCGATATTATTTTCTGTTAATGCAGTACACCCTGCACCTGGTCGCGGCTGAACAATAGTCCCCTCTTTTCCATTCTTAAATTTTCGGCGCCATTCGTTCACAGTTGGGTACGCAATACATGCATTTCCATAAACTGCTTGCATTCACTAATGAATCTGCAATGGCGGCACATCCTCAGTGCATAAAAATTGTAGAACCGCACGCTGATCAAACTTGGACGGATTTTCAGCAACAAACGCTATATCAAAATCGAAGTTTTAAACGTCATAATCAAATTCAAACGCCAGAAAATTATTAATGTGTTGCTTAAAAAACTCTATTAACATTAACAAACGTTATTTGAATTATTGCATTTGTTTTCAAGGCTAAGTTAACTAAAGACGAATTTCAGGTGTACCAGCCTCGTATTACGTAAATGTAGTACCGTGAGTTCAAAACGTAATTACATAACGGTTGGCCATGGAATAATAAAATAATGTCTAATGCAAGCTTTATTTACTAATTGACGTTTAGGCACAGCCTTTGTAGCGCCATCTAGCGCAAGTGCCAGTACCTAACCGGCAGTGTTATGTTAGGTTAAGTTGCATGGCAAATGTATATAAATACATTTTTGAAGAAATGAGTTCTATTATTTCAATTTAGACGACAACAGTAACAACTAAATTACTGCACTATTAAACAGATAAGAACAAGTAGGTAATCATTAAAATTGGAAATTATAACTTTTTTATTTCACAGGTACAGAAAAATAAACATAAGAAACTACAGAAGCTGTTCAAAATGATCACCTTTTTCCTGCATTCACAAATTTACTCGTCTTTTCATACTATTAAAAGCATTTATAAGAATTTGAGTTATATTGCCACATTGTTCCGTAATCCTCTTTTGCACTTCCTCGATATTGTTAATAGGGGTCTTGCATACATTATTTTTCAGCTAAGGAAATATAAAGTAATCTAAAATAGTTAAGCCTGGTGATCTAGGTGGAAATTCTGGATTTGAACGTAAACTATTTATTCGATAGCCAAAACATTCACGAAGGTAATTGATGATCTCTTGAGCGGTGTGGGCCGTCGCGCCATCCTGTTGGAAGTAGCCTTGCTGGAGCTCATCCTCATGAAGCTGATTAGTAAATTCACGTACAATATTCCGGTATCTCTGAGCAGTAACAGTTTCGTGGAAAAATATGGGTCCGATAATACGTCTTCGAGACACAGTAATCCAAACACCAACTTCTAACGGCCGAAGGGGAGATTCGCGAAAAGTATGCGGATATGCAGCACTCCATAACATCAAATTTTATATACCCCGAAAGGGTGAACTAGGCCACGTCAGAAAAAAACGTTAAATTTAGCAATTCGTCGTTGTTCATTAAATTTTGTTGGAACCACTGACAATACAAAATTGTCCTATTGTGATCTGTTGGCAGCAACTCATTTAAAGCAAGAATTTTGTATGGGAATAGCATTAAATCTTTTTCGACAATATGGTAAGTTCCTAATGATAAACCAGTGTATTTTGACTACGAACTCTTGGCCTTCCAGCTCTATCTCTAGGAGTAATGCTCCCGAATCTCGGAATACAGCAACACATCTTCCAAGTGCGCTGTAAAAATCTCCTTCAAGGACAGCAATATCTGAAAATTGTTGCCGAAATTCCTCTAAACATGGCACCGCACTGTAAATCCATTCGCTGTTCTCTCGAACACCATTTCGAAAATGATTCAATCATAAATGTTTTGTGTTCTATTGTAAAAACCATTGTAATTGTAACTTAATTGAATTTTCAATATAAACTTATGACAACAACAACAGCGATGACAGAATTTTAAAGCTTGCTGTTGACATCACTTTTATTTTCCATGGCCAACCCTTATGTAATTACTTTTTGAACTCACGGTATAAAAGTGTAATTATGTTTATAAAAAATAATGAGAGGGGAATGGTGATGTTTAAAAACGCCTTTCAGGCAATATCATTTGACACCTGTCTGTAATACTCCCTGAATTGTAACAATATCCTTGAAAGAAAATTGCAATGTGCTCATTAATAACAAACTTTAGAGCTTTAGCTTCTCGTTGCTTGCGTTGTTACTTTTATGGTCCATCGATTCTGTATGCAACTCGCTGGTTAGAGTCAGTGTTGGGTAGTAACTAAGTAAAAGTAACTCGTTACTAGTAACTAGTTACTTTTCAGTAACTTAATAGTAACTTAATTACTTTTGTGTTTTCAGTAATTGTAACTATAACACGTTACAATTATTTAGTAACTTTAGTAACTGAATATGACAAGTTACATTTTCATGCTACAAATGTAAAATATTTTAAAATGTTCGGTTTTTAATGCGTAGTATTTAAGAAATTATACCTGAAGCTGAAGAATTTGTTAAAATTTCGAAGGCTTTAGTATGCAAATGCTAATACCGAACACAGGAATACCTTCTTGTACTTAGTCGATAATAAATAATATGGATGATGGATCCTATTTGGGTGGTGACAGCTTTTTCCAGTAATCTTTAATCCTTTAACACTAGAAGCTCTCTGAGCAGGTATGCGGATTACTGGGAAGTACAACCCTAACGCCTGTGCGCAGGTTGGGGGTGTCTAGTTCAGACGAAAATACATT
>JABXWE010014843.1:0-10207 GCA_014611495.1 Limonius californicus | reverse complement strand
AACAGAATTTCATGGAAACAATAACGAGAACTTTAATGTTGCACGTATCTGCCGATAAGTGACTGACTGCCACTTGATTATGTAAAGATTAATATTGAGCTGACGCTCTTCTGGAAGTACTGTTAAAAATGATAAATTTCGTAAATACTACATTTGACAACAGTGCAAGGCCATGGTATTGTGATGAAAAGTAGAAAATTTGTCAAAATGCTTCATGTAATGTCGGCCTACTAATTAAATTCTCCATAAATGCAAAGACATCGTCAACGTTGCCAAGTATAATATTCTTTAAGTGTTCGTGTGAGGAAACTAAGCACTATAGGAAGTTCGTGTTAGTGTTTTTGAGGACTGTATTTCTTACAGAAGAGTGCTACCTGAAGCTTTTAAGGTATTTAAAGGACACCCTGTATACTGACTATTGCCAGCTTTAGGCCCTAAAGGTATAGTGATTGGTCCTACCTAAACCGAATAGTAAAATTATACACTAATTTGTAAGTCATGATTATTATATAATTTCTATTTATTTGTGTTTATAATGTGCTTCTGGTCGTCATCATCATCAGCAACAGCCTTTTGCGTCCAACTGTTGGGCATCGGCCTCTTCTCTTCAGTGCGTTTCTTCTCGCGCTAAGATAGAAACATGGGGGACCTACAGTTTAACGTCGAATCCGAACAATAGACACTCCAGAGAAGGTCGTTAGCATTAAGATCCTAGGGTTGCAAGCCCGATTGAGAAATTGTGTGTGGTGGGTTGCAGACCAGATTTATATAAACTACATAGTAATGCTGAGGTTTCGAACTCAAGCCAAAATCGACGTTTTGCTCAGAAAGTGAGCGCCCTATTAACTGAGTTACCACTACACATGGTCATATTTTACTAAAATATTAAATCTTAAGATACATTTGTGAACTATTAGTTATGCATTTGTATTGCTACTATTTGGTTCATTTAGATTATTTTTAACGGCAAACTTATAAAAATATATTACATTTGTAGATTTTTTTATTTTATTATAAGGTTATATTACAATCAGTCTAAAAGACTAACCATCAATTTTTATCTTACTTAAAATTGTTGTTGGAGTTTTTGTTCCAACTGTGCACTTTGGACCAATTTCTGTTTATTTCCTTTATTTATTGCTGTTTGCATTTCTGCTAGTTGCTGTTGTAATAGGAAAACATTTTGTTGCAATTCAATTCTTGCGTCTTTCTCTTCTTGCCTTGCGTTGTATAAGGTGATTTCGTTTGAGGTTACTTTTATTTTAATATTTTCTTGCTTGTTTGCCATTGCTTCAGTGGTATCGAAGGCCTTTGATATCATAATCTACGCCACCTAATACCTGGTATGTAGATTTTCGCTGCGTCTGCATCCCCGTAGCAGGCTGGGTGATGCCCCGCTAACGCGCGCTTTTCCCTACTGTTACACTTCATCGGAGCACAGCCATGACGTCCTTACTCTTCGAAACTCAAACAACTAGCGAGCAAGCGAATGCTTTACCAACTGTGTTACCACCATACAATATGGCCATATTTTACTTAACTATTAAATTTTAAGATACATTTGTGAACTATTAGTTATGCATTCGTATTGCTACTGTTTGGTTCATTTAGATTATTTTTATCTGCAAACTTATAAAAATATATTCAATTTGTAGATGAAACAATTAATAATTGCTTAGAGGAATACTGCTAATGGCCAAACACCCGTAGTAGTGCAGAATTACTTGCCTTGGTCAGAATTGAGCGCCTGCTAAGTTATTGGTTTCGGTTATCCTATAAACATCTTGGACAATCGTAAAGCATGTGGTGGAACTTCTCTTCTTGTGCTAATGGGTTACGCTACCTGGAACTGGCGCATATGGTTTAAAAAGCGAGAAATAATGAATACAAAATTGGCAGAGGAAAACCGCATGTCTGTTAAACAGTCTTAAAATGCACATGGAGGTACAAGATTATGAAGAAATTATGAAGTACAGCGAGTAATTCCAATTTGAATATTTTTTAGTAATTATAATATATAATAAGTCCTAAATTTAGAATTCATCATAGAGATCTAGAAATTGGGGAGAAATCTGTATATGGGTCGATATTAAAGGTTTTGCCTGTTGGTTGGTCTGTGGAAAGGGCCTTAAATATCCAACATATTGCACCAGAGGGAGCTTTCGGCAACACCTCTTTTGACTCAATTAAAACAGCGAGCGAAAAGTATCGAGCAAACGGTTGAATACCGCTGTTAAAGTCTTTACACAAAGAAAATGGGAGTAAGAAAGCGAATGGAGACAGAATTAAATGCCTTTTGGACATTCAGAAAAATTATAGGGATGAATGGAGTCGGAAACTTTTAATGGTAATACCAACCATAACTTATGCTTCTCTTATCTGGTGGCACAAAACCACGAACAGAGTTGTCAGAATCAAATGCAATAAGCTACTTGCGCATGAATAACATAACTTGCTTCAATGGAAACGCTATTAAATCTGTTTTCAGCACACATAGTAGTAGAAATGCAGTTTCTTAAGGCAACATACAGATCAAAAATAAACTATTGCAGGAGGATCCTTTTGGAAAATGCATATAAATGGCTAACTATATAGCAGACAAAAGTATCGAAATTTTGGGGATGTAATTTGCTGAACCTGAAGAAATAACGCTAGTTCTCATCAATAGTATTCTGAACTTCTGTGACCAATGAGCCAAGTGTGATGAGCTTCACACCATACCCAAATAGAGCCATTTAAGGAAGTGTTTCCACGACTGGTCTGTTTGACAAGCATCTGTACTGAATATGCTTGCTGAAATGTTTTTCTGGGCAGTGTCAATAAAGTTCTAATTATTATTATAGATTCAGATGAAAATTGATAGCGAACAGATGATAGTAACTTGCTTATCATTTACTAGATTCTAATTTTTGCGTTGTGTTATCTTTCGGATGTCAAATGACAGGCTTTGATTTATAAAGCATCAAAAACTAATAAGAATAATGTAGATGCTTGAATGCTCGTTCCCTGCTAAATATCGTTGAAGCAGAAGACTACTATACGTTGGTCAAACTGTCAAATAGTTGTCGACCTTTGAGTTGCGCCAATTTTACCGACAACCGGTGACGAATATTTGTCAAGTGCTTTACTTGCTTGCTGATTTTCTGTTAAAGTTTTGTTAATTGTTTTTAAAGGAAACGAAATACGAGATATTTATTTTGAAAAGAATACCAACATGTTTCTTTTTTGCATAATTTAATCCTGTCCACTAAGGCAGTATGGGATTTTATAAACAAGCCGTGTTGGCTTCATGATAATACGGCTGTTTAAGTTTGCGGACTCCATTTAGTTCGTTTTAGCGCTAACGATTATTATCTCTAAGCAATGTTTAAGTTTTTCAATTGGCTATGTTTCGTTGTTGCTTTGGTCATCTAGTATTGCAGCCCTTTCACATCAGTAAAAATAAAAATATTCAAATAATGTTTAAGAGTCAGCTCCATGTCAGATGATGATGATGATGATGATGACCTAAATAATTGCTTATTAATGATGGCAGCGTTATGTGATCTCACATATGGGATCATTCTATAGCGGTTTCGGCCGCCGCATATTACATTACATTACATATTACGTACGATACTTACGTTCAGAAGTAAGTCAGAAGGCTCAAATTCTTTGTTATTATGACAACAAAACATGAGCAATTTAAAAATGTGTGCAATTTAGTTATTTCTAAGACCTGCACTCTTGCTAACTTTTTAATTTAATATCAATGGATGGGTTTGCGCGGGTTGGGATATGTTTATTTATGATTTCGTTTACGTAAAACAAGCCAACTCTAAATAAGGTAGTGAGATGAAACCGAAATGTCAAAAATAGCTCAAATAAAAGTTAATACTGTTATTGATACTATCGATTTTTGTGATAATCAGATACTGATGAATAAGCTCTTCTAAATTACGGACTCGGTGGTATAATAAATGTAATTATTTTTATTTTTTTATTAATATACCATTACCTGTAGGTATACATCTGCTTTGAATATATTATTGCAAATGAACCTTCGTCAGGTATTAAAGCAGACCGAAATTCACCAACATGGGTACGCTGAATCAATAACGACTTGAAGTACTAATGCATTTGGTAAATTTAGGAGTCCATTAAATTGTCATGAGTGACCCGTGTTACAGCAGTCGTATTTCATTCATATTAGTATTTGATTTATCGACGGTATGGTGTGTAAAACTCAAAATTAAATAAATGAGTTTCGATGCTATAAAACTATTCAGTTTTTTCACATATTTTACGTATTTAGTGTAACCCTTAACGCTATTTATAGAATTTGCAAACTGCTGCAACTTTCACTGCGTATAGGGGTGAAATTTTTTCATCAAACTTTTTCTGAACTGTCTCTTTACCTATCGGTCTCTATCTGAGTTCTTTACCAAGCAATTTTTTATCCGATCGCTTTCTCCGCGGAACCGCTGACACGGAGTTTTTCGTGACGCCTTTCAAACGCGAAAATAAGGGAAATTTACAGGATTTACCTACTATTCTCGTTTATACGAAGCACGTAAGTTGTCAGTTGTTATAGGAGAACGGATCTTTTAAGGCTTTGGAACGTATGAATTTAGGTTGCTGGGAAGTTCCTATGCTGCGTGTCACGAGTTTCTTGCTTACACACAATAACTGGTTACAAAAGACTTTGTAGGAGAAAATTTTATTGGCGATTAAGATTCGTTTTATAATACTATATTTTTTGCTTTACCAATGGTATTATACAGGAATGAATGTGTTAACCTTCTCAAGTGAATGTGATTTAATGATTTACAATGTTTTTAAGTATGATGGTTTGAAACGTAGATGTTAAAAAGTTACGTAATTAACAAGAACTGTAATTATACCCACTTCAAATTATCAGTGTGTCCTTTGAGAGTAATTTAAATTCTGTTATCAGTTCTCAGTCCTTTAATTGTAGACCAAACTAGTTTCATTTTTTAAGAAATACTTATGAATTTTAATTTATACACAGTAGCTACGAAAACTGTTTAGAATATTTAAAGAAACTATACTTGTAATAAATTTTTCATAAGAAAAACAGTGTATTCATACAGCAATGGCCAAATTAGTTGTCAGACCTAAGCGACTGCTCGTATTTAAATTAAAAACGATGATTTGATAAAATCAGATGAAAATTTAAATCAGGCGTGTTTTGTATCTGCTTCGTTACATCAACAAATTTGTTTCTAGCTTCTAATAACTATTTGAAACCCAGGGGTATAAGTACAAACATTGCGTCTTCATGAAACATTTATTGAAATCAAATTCTACATAAAAATCTTCATAAACGATTGAATACAATTTTTTAGAGACTTCACGAACCAAAACTTGTTTCAAACGTTGACGAATAATAATATTAATGCATTTTTAATTATACTTTGAGACTTTTAATTACATTTCATATACAACAACATTTATCAGAGGATTGAACAAGTACGTCTTTCCATGAGGAAAGACCATATTTAACTTAAAAACATTTGGTTTTTCCTATCGCGCGTCATTAGCAACCGTGCATAGTTAAAGTCTAAAACCGAAAGCAAAACAAGAGTTTGAAGGTATCTTGACTTGGTTTCAAAGGTGTCGAGGTTAAATTGCATCATCCACGCTGCAAACACGTAATTGGCACGTGATTTCAATATAATTTTTATAACGGCCAATCAGAATAATGATTAGAATTAACCAAATCTTCACTAATTCTTAAATATCAAATAAATTATTAATACTTAAAGATACACAAAAAGAAATATGTGGTTGTATTAGTAAACCTTTCTGTGTGAAATTTTGTAATTGTTCATAGTTTTAAGAATTGTGTTTTAATAATCGAATTAATTTTATTTGAACGGAAATATGTAATGTAAATAAATGTATACATTTGATTTATAAGAAATTATCATTTTATAGGCGCGTTGGGTCTCTAAATGTGCATATTTTCAGGTTCAAAAATGGTTTGTTGATGTGTTGTATTCTTAAACATACGGAAGATATTTGTGTAATTTAGAATTACCTTTGGCAATTTTGATCTGCTTTCTGGTTGGTTGGGTTTCGTTTGAAACGTACCAAGGAGCGTTTGCTAGCATTCGGATAGTCTTGGATTGGAATGTCTGTAGCACTTTAGTATGTGACGCCTTGGCGCATCCCCAGAGCTGGATCTCATAGGTCCATATGGGTTTTAGTATGACTTTACAAATCAGAATTTTGTTTGGCAGAGAACGCTGAGAGCGTTTTCCAATTAGCCACGATACTTGTTTGAGTTTTAGAGCCAAATGTCTTCTTTTGGCGTTTATGTACGTACTCCATGTGAGTTTTTGATGGAGGTGCATCCCTAGGTATTTTATCTCGGTTTTTATTGGGATTGGGGCGTTGTTAATTCTAGTTTGCGGGCTTTCAACACGCCGAGTTGTGAAGTTTACTTGCGCAGATTTGTCGGTGTTGACTGAGATTTTACATTTGCAAAACCAGTCTTGAAGTGTGTTTAGATGGTTTTTGAGGTGTTCAGCTGCTATTTCAGGTGACCTATTGACTGAAAGGATTGCTGTATCGTCCGCTAAAGTACTGTTTGTAATTGGTGTGATCTGATGTGAAGATCAGGTATAATAACGGGCCTAGAACGCTGCCCTGAGGCGATTTGATGGTAGTCTGATGTTGTGTTGTTTATTTTAACTTGATAGGTTCTGTCTGTTAGGTATGATTTTAGTACTATGTACAGTTGGCATGGGAGGTGCAGTTTAACTTTTTATGGAAGCCCCTTGTGCTAAACTTTATCAAATGCCTGTTTAATGTCCAGAAATACTGTTGTAAAGATACTTTTTTTCTCTAGGCTCGCCATGATGTGGGTGATGATTCGGTGGCTTTGATGGATGGTTGAGTGGAATTCTCGAAATCCGAATTTGTGTGATGGGATAAGTTGGTCTAGGTCAACAGTGTTTTTGATTTGTTTGATTAGAAGTCTTTCGAGCGTTTTGAATAGCAGGGGGATGAGGCTTATTACTCTGTAGGATTGTGGTTGGTTGGGTGGTTTTCCAGGGTTTGCAACCATTATAATTTGAGCGTATTTCTTAATTTCTTAATACTTCACCTACTATTAAATCATATCCAGGGGCTTTTCGGGTATTCGTTAGTTTAATTTGCTGGAGGACTTTTGCTGGCGAGGAAAGTTTGATTGGCAGCGACAGTTGACACGAGGCATCAAGGAAGGATTCAATTTCACTGTCATCATTATTATTTTGCAGTTGAGATGTGTTGAAGACGTTGTCAAGGTATTCGGCAAATGTTTTTGCTTTTTCCGTGTCGGATCTGGCCAAGGCTTTTTTATGGGAGGAATCATTACAGTTGTTCGTTTGAATTTTTTTGTTGCGTTCCATATAGAGTTATAATAAGGTGATAGGTTTGTGATGTACTGTCTGAAGGTTTCATTGCGGACTTCTGCTAGCATTTTTGTAATGTATGTATTAGCCTGTTGTACAACGTCTTATCTTGTCTATCTTTTGTTCTCGTCCAGTTTTTTTCTCGACCGTTGTTTCCCGTCTATGAAGTCTCGTATATGGAGGGGGATGTTGTTTGCTCCAGTTCGAATGGTTGTTAGATGTTGAGTTGCTTCATCGATATCTTTGGCATCTTTCATTCTGATGGCAATTTATTTTTCTAGGTAACTTTGGAAGAGGTTCCAGTCAGTATGTTTGATGTAGAGTTTTAGTGGAAGTTCCTTTCTAATGATCGTTGAACTGAGAATTATAATGACTGGTCGTAATTATCTTATGCTTGGGCGTAGCAGTTCGCTATGCAATTAACAACTGCATGGTCGAGTACGTCTGGTAGCATATTTGTATCACTAGGCTTGGCTAGTTGTAGTTGCATGGGTTTCTGATATTAATAGAATGTTTATTTTTTGTAGTTGTAGGAAGGTTGTAATGTCTAGAATATGATTGGTGATGCCGTTGGTGTTCCAGATAGCAATACGCACTGAATTCGCCATTTTAGGCTAGCTTATTGATTTTTGGTAGGTTCCTGAGTTTTGTGTGGGACATATTGGTTCGCTATTTATGTTGTTAACTTAGTTATTGAGTGGGGGGAATTCGCTTATTTTCGGAAGTGTCTGTGTTGTCTATGTTTTATTTACTAATGGTCTAAATGATAATGTATTTCTAGTTCTTTGGAGGTCTTTGTACACGGAGCATCCTTTATAGTTTGCCGAATGATTTCCTCCACATAGAGCACGTTTGGCTGAGCTGTCAAGAATTTTCTTACATACAGAATTACTGTGTTCTCCGCCGGTTTTGACGCATCCAAAGGGCTTAGTTTTGGCAGCGCGTACACTGTGGTATGGTATTTTTTGTCCTGGGTGGTTGGATCAGCACCTTAAGGTTACTTAAGTATTTTACGTCATATATCTTTTTATTGTTTTCTTTGGGTTCCAAGTCAATCAAAAATAGCGGTAGCGGCAGTTTAGTTGTTCTGTGTCCTATATTTATAATGTTACATACGTCGTGTCCAAGTTCAGCTAGCTCGTCTTTGATAAGTTACGTTGAAAGGGAGTGGTCGAAATTACGAATGGCTACTCTGTAAACTCTCTCTTCTTTAATTTGATATGTATGATGTATAATATTCTCGTCTTTAAGGAATTTCGCGAGTTTTCTGTAAGAGTCTACAATGTGGTTGTTAGCTTTGATTGTTTCATTAGCTAATGCTGTTGCATAATATTGTTCCTCCTATATAACTGCACAGATGTTATCAGTCATCTGCTTGTAATTGTTTACTCCATAAATGTAGATTGGTGGGGGTTTAGGAGTTTTTGGTAGTTGATTACTGGAGCTTTAGACATTGTCGTTGCCAGTTTTTGTTTGTGAGAGTATGTCAAATCTATTCAAAAGTAGCTGTTTGGTTAGGTAGTAGTGTTTTGCAGTTTGTCTGATTATTTTTTTCTTTTTTATGTGCAATTTAGTGTTTGCAGCTTTGTGTGTTTGTTGGTTTGTATTAGTGTTAATTGCCTGCGGGTATTGTGCTGCGAAGGAGTAGGTTAAATAGGATGGGGAAATAGTGGCTTGGTTTTGATATAGGTTTGGGAATTGCGAAATAGGCTGGTTGCCGTATTGGACTTTTTCCTGTGGGTTTTGGAATCTTTGTACATTAGGGAAGGGAAATGTAAATCCCTAATTTTCCTGGACGGTTTGTATATTTATCGCTGAATTCCCAGGGCCAGCGCCCGGGATCATAGCCGTTTCCAATTGGAACCCTGGATTAATGTGTTTATATATATATATATATATATATATTGCCATGATATTACTGACACCTTAGTTAATAAATACCATAAACATCACGTTTGTAAACTTATTATACCAATTTTACTACTTAAAAGGTTGTTGAATCGAAGTTACAGCAGATTATTTGCTTGATAATTCATTTCCGATGTGGTATGTTAGCATCGTAATTTCTATATGTGGAGACATCCTCGTACAGGTGGAGTTTTTCTTTTTGTATGTCATTGTTACACAGGTATTATGTATCGTTGATAAGATTGGTACAGGCAGATTCTGAAATTATTATCTAAATTTTAAAATTCATA
Organism: Limonius californicus; assembly: GCA_014611495.1. Taxonomy (NCBI): domain Eukaryota; kingdom Metazoa; phylum Arthropoda; class Insecta; order Coleoptera; family Elateridae; genus Limonius; species Limonius californicus. The sequence continues at coordinate 606 of JABXWE010014843.1, read as the reverse complement.
TAAAGTTATCATTTGAACAAGGTTAAAATGTTAATTTGAATATTTAAACGAGATTGTAATGCAATGATAATTGTTCTTATGATTAATTTGATATTAAAGCAAGCTTTGTAATGTGTTATGAGATTAGATTCGTTTTAAAGTTAAATAGAAATTAAAAATTTATTAATTTTGTAAGGTTAAAGTTATAATTTTGGACCGACTTTAATAGAAAGGTCATTTAGTAATTGAAATTCTAATTAAAGGAACGTTATTAATGTGGATAAATATAACTCCAATGTTTCTTTATTGTTATATAAATATTATAAAAAATTTAAGTAGGTAATTATATGAGGTTTCTTATTATACAACTAAATTATGTCATGTGAGATGTCAAAACGTAGGAAAAATGATCACCTATGTAATTGTGTACTTAGATTTAACTTTTGAATTTCCATAAGAAAATTATTTATATAATTAATATTGTAATTTAGAATTGTCATTAATGTACTTTTTTGTGATTGGTCAGTTTTAAAATAGTTGAGAATTTAGATGTATTACTATTGGTTTAAATTTAAAACAAAATGCGTAGAGATTAAAAAATTTTGTAAACAAGAACAGACGTGAAAA
>JABXWE010014842.1:0-12940 GCA_014611495.1 Limonius californicus | reverse complement strand
AACTTTTTTACTCCAAAAATTATAGCCGCTGCCTCCTTTTCAATTTGGGAATATTTTACTTCTGCTGAATTTAATAATCTTGACGCGAATGCAATTGGTTTTTCTGTTTTATCGCTATAAATATGACTAATTACCGCCCCCACTCCATCTTTCGAAGCATCTACCGTCAGTTTTATTGTTTGCTCTGGGTTGTAATGCGCTAAAACTGAATGTGACATCAAAATCCTTTTTACATTTTCAAACGCCCTTTGGCAACTCATTGACCAATGCCACCTACAATTTTTTTTTAATAAATCGTACATCGGCTTCATAACTTCTGATGCGTTTGGGATAAATTTACAATAAAAATTAGCCATTCCTAAGAAGCTTTTAAGTTCCGTCACCGACTTTGGGATCGCTACATTTTTTATAGCTAAAACTCTTTCCTCAGACGTCCGCAACCCTCTCTTATCTATAACATGCCCCAAATACTTTACAGAATTCTGAAAAAACACGCACTTTTCTTTACGAACCCTTAACCCACATTCTTTTAGTTTCTGAAATACTTGTTTCAACCGTCTGCTGGTCGTTTTTGCCTGTTACTAAAATATCATCCAAAAATACTACTACTCCCGGAATAAAGAACATCTGCTCCATAATTTGTTGAAACAATGCCGGACCACTCGAAATTCCATATGGTAACCGCGTATAAGAAAAAAGACCCTTGTGCGTTGATATAGTAACCAACTTCTTAGACTCATTATCTAAAGGTACTTGCTGGTAGGCTTCCGACAGATCTAACTTCGAGAACTTTTCCCCTCCTTGAAGCTTCGAAAACAAATATTCTATTCTGGGTAGGGGGTATTTTGCAATTTCGAGTTGCGAATTTAAGGTTACCCTAAAATCGCCGCATAAGCGTACCGTACCATTTGCTTTCAAAATAGGAACACTCCGAAAATTCCACTGGCGTTAACACCCCACAATTTATCAATCTATTAATCTCCTCCTCTACCTTAGATTTTAAAGCAAATGGTACAGGACGTGGATTAAAATATTTTGGCACTGCATTACTCTTTAATTTGAGGCTAATTGTACCCTTTGTAAATGTACCTAAACCTTCCTTAAAAATTTCAGAATGTCCCTGTAATAACTGTGGAAGACTTAGTGTTACATTATCTTTATCCACTACATATCTAATTTCCGTAATTCCTAGATTCAACATATCCAATCCATTTCTACCTATTAATGGTGGGTCACCATTTTTAATCACATACGTTTTCAAAATGTAATTGTGACCTTGGTATGCAATATTTAAATCTAAATACCCAATGGGTTTACATGTTACACCAACATAATCTGAAAGTACTAAATCATTTGCCCTCAGCTTTTTATTATAAAAATATCGAGCATACAGTTTTTCTGAAATCGCCGCATGAGCAAAACCTGAATCGGCTTCAAAACCTAAGGGAATATTTTCTACTGTCAAATTTATGTACGTTGGTTTAACATTTCCATTTACATCGATTTCCATGCTACTAAAATTAAACAAATTATCTTTTTCGAGCATAAAATAATGTGCGTTTTCTTCTTCCTTGTGGCACACCACAGCCAAATGTCCCTTTAACCCACACTTACGACAGACATAATTACGGAAGTAACATTCACTATTTTTGTGATTACCACGCCCGCACACATTACATTTACTAAATTTACCTCTCTGTATTTCACTTATCTGCTTTCTGGAGATTGCTGCCGCCCCTTATGGAGAACCTTTGTTGTTGCTGGCCTTTTTGTCTTGCGTAATGGACCTCCTCTTGCTTCGGATCCCTGACCCAGTCACTATCCGGGAGTTGCTGCTGGCTGCTCTCCGCTCTCGTGGCATATTCCCTTAATGTGCATTCCCTTGCTTGGGCAATTTTAATTAATGATTGCAGAGTCACTTCTGCCTTGGATGGATCTTCTTCCAAAAGTCTGTCCATAATACTATTTGGATTAACACCTACCACGAATACATCTCTCATAACCACCGACAGTTCTGCTTTTTCGTTAAACCCACAATTTGCCGCTAAACTTCTTACGCGAGCTGCCCATTCTGCTATACTCTCGTCGGCTGCTTTCCTTGCCGTATAAAATTTAACCCGTGCTGCAAAATATGATTTCACTGGGCTAAAATATTCAGTTAATAATATTACAAGTTCGTCGTAGGATTTTGTTTCTGGCAAACTTGGTACACATAAATTTCTAATCAGCACGTAGCATTCCTCACTCAATGTGTTTAAAAGGATCGCTCTTTTTCTTGCGTCCTCGCTGATACTATTTGCTACGAAAAACTGATTCAACCGTTCTTTAAACACAGTAAAGTCGGAGTTTTTATGATCAAACGTTTCCAAAGTTCCTAATAAGCCAATGATATTCTTACTTGAACTTGTATCTGTCGGTGCCATTATGTTTAATTACTTTTAATTTCACTTAACTTTATCTACCCCAGGTGCTATCTTAAATGTAACTACCGATTTTCCTCGTCGCCAATGTCATATTTGCGGGTATCGTAATAAATCACAAATAGGTTTTATATTTTATTTCCCACAAATAAACACCACAAGCCTACACCTGTACAGTTTAGCAACTGACTTCCCATTTTCCTCATGCATGCAGGTGCTCCACCGTAACCCCACCAACATACACTACAGAAGTCCATATCATTTTTTTTTGCTTATTTTAAGTCTCTGAACAGATTTCTAAATTCATGACATACCTTTAGGGACATCCTGTAGAGCGTATGAAAATGTACAGCTCTGAGATTTTAATTATGATTAGATATTATGACAAAGCCAGAACGCAGAAAATTTCTAATCGATAATTAAAGTTTGTCACTTTCATTCGTTATATGCGTAATACACACTTCGTAATAATTGTTAAATAGCATTTTCGGTTATAAAACAGGATTACTTGAAATATATGTACTTACGTGTGAACTTAGTAAATACATAAATCATTTCTCAATATTTAATAGGTTACCAGACGTGTTGAATTATGAAACGCATGGCATCTGCAAAAGAATGCTCTTTTGGAAATCAGAAGCAAAACCATAAAACTTTCGAGGAATAACATTACCTCATTCATCACATAAACCGTACACATTTGGTGCAAGTGCGACTCTTCTAAAAATCGCATGTTCTAAAATTCAATACACGCTGCTGATGCCACTGAAATCTGAATTTCACTTGTTTGCAATTTGTAAAACTTCGTTGCTTTTCAGAAAAGTTTAAACATTTAGTTAGGCATCCATTTGCTGTGAGAGTATGAGTACTGATTTTTATAATTAGATGCACGATTGACAATGATGTAGTAACTTTTCACTAGTCTCATCTTCGTCGTAATACGTAATAATTCTATCTAAACATACGTTTACGAAAATATGCAATGTATCGTAAATTCAATGTTTATCAATGGAATTTCGGAAACGGGAAGACCTTAAATTTCGGTGAAGCAAAAGAAACTACGCACTGTATGCTTGTTATGATAAAGAAACTTTGTTTATTTTCGTAGATAACATAACACGGATATCGCTCAATCAGTTCACGACTTTTTTTAATAATTGCTGCGACTCATATGTAAGACTTTCTAAAAATGTTAAAATTGGCATCCCTAACGACCTTATTATAGGTAAAATAGTAAAAAAACTGTTGAATTATAATTTTAAATCCACATTTATATGTAGATTTTAAAAAATAATTGGGGACCGCGGTGGAATAGTGGCCGCAGCGCTTGGCTTGGAGTTATTCTACCTCGCTCAGGTTCGAATCCTGAGCACTGCACTTTCCCAGGGTGTTTGTGGTGTCTGGGGCATGGTGTTTTTTAAGGGTGGGGCATGTTAGACCTGTGAATAGCACGAAATGTGCTGAGCCGGGGTAAGCTGGGTGGGACGGGAATCTTGGAGTTGCCTTAGGCAACACCACGATTCCTTAAAAAAATATATATAATTAAGCCAGTGAGGGTTTTCCCGTCTAAGCAGGACTTGCAACATTCTTAAGCTTGAGTCAAATCATTTTGCAGTGTGTTCCAAAACGTACCGGCAATATTTCAAAGGTGAATTACAGAACTAATTTAGAGTCGAAAAGTTCATATAAACATATTTCCTAAACGAGTTATTGGTGATTTCATTATTTATGTGGCTAACATTTTAGTTCAACGGATTTCCGAAATACTGCTCTAGTTGGCATGATCGCGTCTTTTATTTGGTAATATATGAACAGCGTTCTTAACAAGTTATTGTTTGTAGCTTGTCAGTCTATTAAAGGGATTCACAATGCCAATGTTCTTTTCAAATGAAGAATATACAGATATTCATTATGTTTACGGTTTGTATGTTATAAATGCTTTAGCAGCACAACAAAATCATCGTAGAGGATATACCAATAGAAAACTGCCGAGGTTCTTGATTTATTACAAGAAGATCCGTCTTTAAGTGTGCGGAGAATTGCATTACGCACAGGAATATGTAGAAACCAGGTTTGGAGAATAATAAGAAGTGCTCGCTTACATCATATCATCATCAAAGAATTCAAGCTCTAGGTAATGATTTTGAAGCTCGTTTAAGATTTTGTAATTGAGTACAAAATAATCAAAACCTACCTCATGTTTTATGGACCGATGAAGCTTCTTTCACACGAGATGGTATGAATAATTATCATAATATTTACGAATGGGCTGCAGAAAATCCTCGTTTAAGAAGACGTTCGCATATTCAACATAGATTTAGTGTTACTACGATAGCTGATATTCTTAATGATCGTCTGATTGTACCATTTGAACTGCCACACAGTTTGCATGGTGCGAATTACGAATATTTTCTGGAAAACTCTTTACCCTTATTACTAGAAGATGTGCCATTAAGTATTAGACGTGCAATGTGGTATCAACACGATGGGGCACCAGCACATCAATGTCTTCGTATTAGAGCTTGACTTAACGCACATTTTCCGGGCAAATGGATTGGAATAGGAGGACACTTAGTTTGGCCACCGCGTTCACCGGACCTGGCTCCGTTAGATATTTATCTTATAATAATAACTCGTTAACGGTTACATTTAGGACATACCTATGTTTATATGAACTTTTCGAATCTAAAAAAGTTCTGGAATTCATCTTTGAAATATTGCCGCTGCGTTTTCGGACAGCCTCTATATAAAGAAACTATAGCCGAAATCGGATATTATGACTGTGAAGGAGTTAAACATTGTTAAGAGATGTACAATTACGCTGTGTTCTTAGTCAATGTTAGTGTCCAAGTTTAATGACTACACGAAAGTTGTCGCTGTTGGCGCAATCTGTATTAGTCTTCCATTTGCGAGGGGTGAACGAGAAATACTACGAAGATATTTTGGAAAACACTTTAGTGGCATAATCACATGCCCGATACAAAGTCTGTACTAATGTTACAAATACTTTACAGTACAATACAGACATGCTCTAAGAGTACCATTTTGCAAAAAATATATCAACAAAAATTTAGTAGGGTAATCTTGCACCGTTTATTTGAAAACTAGCTTATCAACTAAGTTAGGTACATTAATTTAGTTTAATTTGATAGCACAGCCAGTGTTTATTAGAATAAGATTTTGAAAAGGTTGCTACTAGAGTATGTCTTTAAAAATATCAACAGCATCAACATCAACGTCACGGTTCAAACCGATTAATCTTGTTCCGTCTTCATGTACATTTTTCTGCCCATCTTCTTTTGGCTCTAACTACACGTCGTTTTAGTGTATAACGATTTGGCTATACGATGATCGTTTATTCTAAGAATGTAGTCAAAATTTCTTCGAAAATACTTGTTAGTTTAAGCTCAGTTGATATAGCTTTGTTTCTTTTACAATCTTCCCACGTATATTCAGCGGTGGGTCTTCAGAATTCCATTTCTGCCACTTGAATAACTTTTTTTACTGTAAGACAGAAGACAGCGTTCGCGTCCATATAGTAGAATACATCTTGCTATCATTCCATGAAGCTTTAAAAGCGTAATTGTTTTTAAATGTTATTTTTATTATCATAATACATGCGTATTTCAATTTGCTTAGTTTCATATCTAGGTCTCTCTGTTTCTTGTAGGTAAGTGATATTCTATATCTCTGGTGATTGAAGTTTGTAATCTGTTCTAGGAGGCTTGTCATTTGACACTTCGCTCTCAAAGGTTCTGTGCCTCTGAATGCATGTATATTGTTTTTTCCACTTATACCTCGAGCCTATTAGCTACCTCAATTATTTTGTGTACAGCTCTTTGTAGGTCATTTCCTGATTCGGTTGTTATGATTTGGTCTCCAGCAAAAGGTACAATGTCAATATATGTATTAAGTTTATCGGTATGAGATTATAACGTTTGTGGTTTCCTTTTAACAATTTCGTCTATGTATGTAGGTACTAAATAGAGTGGGCGAAAGTGGACATCCCTGTCTCACTCCACCACTTATTTCTACCGTAGGCTCCCACGTTGACTTCTTTGTTAGGAATATTGTGTTGGTGTATAGGCTTTGAGTGACTCTTATCAACTTGTCGAAACATAATCAATAATAGCAACTATTGTTAGTAGTTCACTTTCTGGTGTTTTGACAGTTATTTGAACTATAGAGAATATACAGTCTGTACTTGAAAGATCGTTTCGGAATCCGTGTTGAGCTTTTTCAAGTAGATGTTCACTAATTGTATTAAAAGCTCTTTTGGGTATCTTTGGGAATATTTTAGCACCAGGATTTAGCAACCTCTGTAGTTACTACAAGTACTCCTATCACCTATCTTAACTATTGGAATTATTAAGGGTATTCCTCATTCTTTATAAACACGATGCGCTATTTACGAATTAAAATAGTTTAATGATTCTGACGAACATTCAAATTTAAATGTGCAAAAACCAGATGGCAGTTTTGGCAACAATTACCCGATTAGAAGTTCACGTTCTAAAACTCCCGGTTGTCATTTTGGAAAACAGTTAGATAATCTGCGATTCCGGTTTGGGATAGATTCAAAATCAAATCTCAGCATTCCAAAATTACAACCATTGATTCAACAAGTGATAGAGCTACAAAGCGGTTTACATGCTCACACACAGACTGGCATTTTCTTGTATATTCGAAATGCGTATTCTGTTAAAATCTTAATATCAACAGTTTCGTGACCACAATACATTTCCATAATAGCAGTATGGCAAAGAAAATTGCTATTGAAATTGCATTTCATGCAAACTTTTTAATTAATAATCAAGCAGTTCTTCTCTGACACACAATAGTTTTGCGTGCTAAAAATAACGCTAACTAAGTTTCAGAAATTTTAAAGGCTGCACTACTAATTCACTGACTACCTGTTGTAGCTCGGTTCTGTAATGAATTCAACTTTTACGGAATTGTGCCTTAAATTAGATGCTACATCGAATTTGTCTTTTGTATCGTTCGTGTTAAATTCATTAGCATAGACATTTCGTTTGTTTCACAAAACACTTTGTCGTTAAAGCGTTGTACCGTTTTACATTCAAACGGGTTGAAATTCTGTAGCGATTCAATTGTTACTTTTCTAAGAGTAACCAAAGCGGTTTTCTAAATAATATCTTGTATTCCCACTAGAGAACTTTGTACTACTTTACGTTTCAGCTGTCGCTTCAGTGGTTGCAGTGCAATAATTGATTATATTAAAAACGTGGCGTTTGTTTGCCGATTACTGAGATAAAGCGCGACTTACTTAATGAAATCCGCCTACATTTTCCTCATAAAAATATACGTGTAGCGCTTAAATTAGGAAGGCGGACAGCAGAGCATGATTATGAACTCGAAACAACATTCTGGAAATTCTCGTAGTTCGGATGGCTATTTGTAAATACCTTATTAAATAATAAGGGGCAAAGCAGCAAACTTTTCCGTTTCTTTGCATGTTTACCTAAGTACGGTAGAACCTCGATTATACGGGAGTCTATTACTCGTCACGTTCTATTATCCGTCTAGGTCAAACCATATATTATGCATATACATTCAGTAATATGCAATTATGCAATATTAAATATATACACTCATATAAGCGTTTTATATTGTAAAACTACGAAAACAAAGCACAATTTAGTTTTCATTATCTGCCTATTTCACATATTATGTTGCAATCGCCTATATGCTCTCGGAGTCTCAACTCGGCCCAGTTTGCCGGATATAACCACTTAGTGGCAACACAGAATCCTACATAAGGGATTCGCGGGATTTTGTCAAGAAAATCAACAGTTTATGTGTGTGCAAAAGTGACATTCCAGTGCGTTTTACCGATATTTCTTTATTCACCAAAGTCCCCATAATGATGTGCTAGTGATATTAAAAGACAAACTACCGAAAGTTCTACGAGGCGGTATTGATATCTAGTTAGCCTGGAAAGTTTCTAGTAAAGAAAAGTGAATATGGTTGCTATGGTTACAACTATGATGTTATATAAATAATTTGTAAAAGTTTGACATCCATAAGTTGAATGGTGATCAAACTGTGATTTTTTTGAAAACGGCGTGTCTGAGAAAAAGATGGAATTTGAAAAAATCGAGTTTCGGTCAGTTATTAAGTATTTATTTTTGAAAGGGTTATCGGGCAAAGAAATTTTTGCTGATCTGATAGAAACCTTTAGGTGATCAGTGTCCTTCATACACCACTATTAAAAACTGGGTTTCGGAATATAAAAAAAGAAGCTCAGATATGAAACATGAGCACCGCCCTGGCAGACCAATTTCTGTGACCACTCCGGAAAACACTGATTCTGTCCATGACATGATTTTAGAAAATCGACGTATTGGGATTAAGAATATTGCAGAAGCATTACACATTACCTATGAACATGTGTGTCACATCATTCAACACGACATGGGTATGAGAAAGCTTTCGGCCAAATGGATTCCAAGATACTTGAACGCTGCAGAAGCGTATTCGATTGACAACGTCAAAGGAAATCTGCCGCCGTTTTCCAGAAGATTTCTCAAACGTTTTGAATCGGCATGTTACTACTGACGAAACGTGGATCGATCCATCACTAAGACCCAGAGACTACAGAGCATGCCAAACAGTGAAAGCATGTTGGTTCTCCACGACCCAAAAGTTCGGTGTTCAAAAATCTACTGGCAAGATTCTTGCTTCAGTTTTCTGGGACAAAAATGGGATAATTCAGATAGATTATTTGGAACGGGGTAGAATTATCACGAGAGCCTATTATACTGCGTTGCTAACTAAATTACGTAATTCTCGGGATTTAGCACCGTCAGACTATTATTTGTTCCAAAACTCAAAAAACATTTGAAAGGTAAAAGATTTTCGACAAATGACTAAGCAATATGTGCCGTTGAGGTGTGGTTTGCAGACCAAGACAAAGAGTCTTAAAGGGGATTATGGCTAAGTACTTATCAATACCCTCTCGTATTAGTGGGAATTTGTTTGAAGAACAGCTTCTTCAGTTAGAATGACAACTTATATGGGCATGTCGAAGGAGCCACCATGGGTTCTTCTTCTCCGATAATCGCTAATATTATATTTATGGAGAACTTCGAAACCAAAGCTTTGGAACCAACGCACATGAAATCCATATCCTGGTTTAGATATGTGGATTACTCCTTTGTGGTTTGGTCTCACGGACGCCAAACCCTAAACCAGTTTCTAAAACACCTCAACTCAGTCCACAATAGCATCCAATTCATCATGGAAGTTGAGAAAATGGCAGTATTCTGTTCCTAGATGTTCATCTCAGTAGAAAACCAAATGACAGGTTAGGGCACGCTGTGTACAGGAAGAAGACGTACACAGATAGGTACATAAATAAAAATTCACATCACTACGCTATACAGAAGAACACGGTGCTCAAAAATCTAACTACCAGAGCTATCCCCGTATCAAATAGTGAACATATACAAGAAGAGAAGACACAGCTCCTTACATCATTACTATGCAACGGTTATACAGCCACAGAAATTCAGAAAGCTAGCCGCAAAGCTGAAAATCACAGGGCTAAAGAGGAATCCATACCTCCGGAATGGTTAGCCTTTTTGCCATACAGTAAAGATAATACGGAGCAGATAGGGCATGTTCTAAGAAGACACAACATAAAATCAATCTTCACAACTAAAGAAACCCTAAGCAATGATTTCCTATCAGTTAAAGATCTACTTCTAGCTTACAATTAGCCGGTATCTACAACATCCCCTGCACTTGAGGCACAAACTGTATTCGGAAACTGGCAGTTCCATCGAGTTGAGACTCCGAGAGCATATAGTTGACTGAAAACATAAGCTCATCATAAAATCGGCGGTAGCCGAACACACCTGCATAACTGGCCACAAAACGGATTTTAAAAATGTTCGAGTGCTTGCATTACTTTCCAAGAATCATACGAGAAGCAATTGGGATTGGGAAACAACCCAATAACATCAACAGAGAGGATATGGCCAGGCTCAGCAAAGCTTGGACCCTGATGATGACGGCCAACTAGAACTACAACGTTCTGCTCGATTGGCTCCAAAGGGTTTAAATGCCTTCACATCCCGGATTTGAATTCAGTACTACGAGGACCCTGAAGATGCAAGCTGCAGTACCTTGCGAAACGTTAGTTTGTTTAGGTTCACAAACAGTAACCAGTAATCCTGCCTTTGCTGAGTGTGACCACCAATCGACGACGCGGTCCAAACCGGACATTAATCATAGTGTTGACATTATGTCAGATTTAGCAAAATATTCTAAATGGATCATATACACATGAGGGTGGTATTTACATAACTAGTTTTTCAGGATTGGAAAGCATATTTATTTTTGGAGATGAAATAACATTTTCCTGTCTAAGATACAAGAATAATGTTCAGACAAATTTAATTGCAGGATCGCTTAAAACCGCTATTTAGGGAACGTCGTTTTAGAATAACCGATCTGAATACAGTTTTTACTTTTCGGTAAATAATTGGCGATTTTAGAAAAGCAAATTGTGCATGCTCGTGCTTACAACATCATTTTCGTATGAAATGCGATACTTGGTACACATTTTCATTGTTGGGGAGATTTAAACATCATTTTTCTAAATATGGTTAAACAATTAGAATATTGTAATTGTTTATTTTGTAGGGAATAGAACACGCCTTTAGGAAATTAAATGCAAGTGGAGGTAGTTTTACAATAATTTTAGAAATCGGTTGCTATAAATTATCGTTTCAGCGACAGTCTTGAATTTTGTGACAGTGACAAGAATAGTTTTTAATGTAATTCTGTCGTTTGTTCTTTTGTGTTACAAGTTTGTTTTTTTATTATGAACAGAAACTGAAAACCCAATTTCATCAGGAACGTTAACTGATTAAGACTAGTTATTAAAGCCGCCCTATTTAAAAAATCTGGTAGCACCGCTCTCTGATTGGTTCTGACGATAAGCAGGAAACATATTGTTGACCTTGCATCATGTCACCAAACTTAATCACTGTACATGATATTGGTAGAAATAGTATTTAACGTTTTATTTTCAGGTATCCATACAAATAGCACATGTGTGTACACTATCATGACAACATACATCGAAGCTGTGAAAACTTCAGTGATGGCTTCGGAGTAAGCTATGGAATCAAGTTAAAAGCCATATTTTGGACAAATCCATCATATCCCGACATTTACACAATATTCCATATGCAGTTTTTTAGAAATTTTTATATGTAAATTTCAAAATCTACGGCAAATCGCATTTTTGTAGTTGTTTTAGCCTTAACTATTTTCACATCTTTAAAACTTAGAATCTACAGAAACTTTTAATTAGTCAGCATTCTAGTTTACCGTATCTTCTAGATTTTAAATAAACTAGTGTTAAATTTAAAATAATAGTCTTCTTCTTCTTTCAACTTTCTTTAGGAATTCTTGATGTTTTTCCTGCCTCTTTGTTAGACTATATCTCTGTGGTTTGCTGGATCTGCGTACCCCTCTTCTTCTTGTGGGTGATTTATCTCTCAGTATCTTTATCCGCCGTTTTTCCTCATTTTTGTTATATGTATATTTATATATTTCGGAGTTTATATTGTGTATACAACATACACCATATATATTAATACTTACATCACACAGGACGTCTCTCAACCCCTTTTCCCCTTGGCTCTATCTCTACAGCTTTCTTCTTCCATATTTCTTGCTATCGTTGCCTCTCCTACGCGCTCAATCCAAGTTCGGCGATGTTTTCCTCTTTTCTTTCATTGGGGTGGTCCCAAATACTTATTTTTTATGGCCATCTCTTCTCTTCCATTCTCTGGACATGCCATACCGCTTAAATATTTTCTTCTCTATTTTGTCTATCATTGTTCCTTCTAAGCCCATCCTTCGTTTTATATCTGTATTTGAGATTTGGTCCCATTTGGTTTAGTCACAACTACGTCTCCAGTACATCATTTCTATACTTTTTATTGTCTCCACGGTTACTTTTGTTTGTTACTATTTTTGATTTCTTATGTGGTAACTCCGGTGCTTGTGAAGATTGTTATCGAATATTTGAATATGTTTACATGTTTAGTTGTGCTATCTCCTAGATCAAGATCGTGCCCTTTTGCTCTTATTACTATGTGCTGTTTGTGTGTAGGTCCCATTTCGCATACTCATTTTTAACTTTCTAATGCTACGTACACACGCAGACACTTAAATGTCGACCTTGTGTCTAGATTCCTCTACGGTGTGTTCACACTGTGTGGTGTATTTGTGGAAATTATTGCGTAAAGCAGTGTCACTAGATGCAACACTAGACTGAAGTTGCTAGACTTCTCTACCATGTATCCACACGTGCCTTGAACAGTAGACACAGACACTTTAAAATAGAACCTATATTTTTTGACCATGTCAAGAACAAGCCGTCGTTTAGCGGCCGCAGTGTTTATGAATTGTATTTAAAAAAGAGAAAAGTTATGAAAAGCGAACTTGGTTAACTGGGAACTGGATTAAAGAGTGGATCG
>JABXWE010014841.1:0-22608 GCA_014611495.1 Limonius californicus | reverse complement strand
ATTATTATGAAAACAACTTACATATAATGTTTTTCAAAATTTTCAAGAAGAAATTTATGGTTTCTATCGGTAAACTTGTATTTGTAAATTGAAAACGATCGTTCAACATCTACCGACGTGCATAAGGCATTTGTAAATTTTGAAATTATATTAGGATCTAAATTTAATTCTTCAACAAATACGCCATTGCGAATTCTATTTATGTCTTTTAAAACAGCATAACCACGATTCTTTTTCATTACCGAATTAAATTTTTCCAAAATAATTGGCCCAATTTCACCTCTTACATTTTTACATGAATTTTCAAACCGGGTTATCAGCTCCAAAGATTCGTTTAGAGTCATTCCTTGTTTTTCGAACTCTATTATTGACTTTGACACAAAACTGTAGTTGCCTTTAATGAATGCCAGTTGTTGTTCTACTTTTGATGATTTAATTACTTTTTTGCAATTTTCAACTGCAATACTACTCGAATCGTTGATTACGTGTATGACATTTTTTATCCCTTGAAAATTATCTGCATAAATACAATGAACTTCACCAGAAATGCATCATAAAATAGTGGAAACATTCTAGCCAAAGCCTTAAACTACAATAGCAGCAAATTACTAATAGCAAGCACAAGTACTTTAGAAAGAATGAACTGTTAAAAGGGATTTAAACGTTCAAAGAAATATTACAATATACAAGATCTATCTACAATAAACAGGGCTTACTGCAGAACCTAGTGTTTACCCAACTTCTGAGAAAATTAATTACGTTTAGAATAAACTATCTGAGACCTTACTCATACAAAATGCAAAACAAGCTAAGATGTTATAAAAACCCACTGTTACATAAACTTTGAAACCAATCGGAAAAAAACTAAAAATATAAAATTTATGCATAAAGATGCATAAAACGTCTAAATATGCAGACTTTGTCTAAGTTAACTAACTCTAAACACGGTGATTCGTCCACATTATCGATTGTTTCGCAAGATACGCAAAAATTACATATATGCAGTTTGCATAAAATCCGTTCTCTAATTATTACAGTTGTGATATTTCAGTAAATAAAAGCATCAATAAATTAGCTGTAAAATGTGCATCTTTTTCTGATTTAACTAAAGTTGTCTCAATTACCGTTTTCGTAATTCCAATGGTGAACTTTGAATTTGGGACACACTGTATAGCTTCGTTAATATGCAGAGACAAATTGCTCCATTAATTTTTTTATACAGCCATGTACATAAGATTGATAAATATTACCATAAAAAAAAATGGCGACGATCAGTAAAATAGTATACACTAGTTTTTTATTTCAAAAATATTCTATATTTTTTTGAACTGAAAAGCCTTATGTCAATACATTTGTCCAACTTTGTGTATCACATACTATTAGATTGTTGCTTCCTTTAATAACAATGAAGTAATTGAATTCGTTAATATTCAATAACGATTTTGTGTTGCGTTTAATTTTGATTCCCAAAAGATCAAACATTTGTAGAAAAGCAACGTCAAATTCAATTGGTTTTAAAATGTTGTTATCATTATAATTATGAATAAAGAGTAGATTTTAGGTCGTGAAAATCTCAAAAGGCCTCAAAACTAGAACGGAAAGCTTAGGAAATTAGGCATTTCAAATGGCACAAAAAGTCCAAAATACGCAATTAGGCAAAAATGCTGTAAAACAAAGTAACGTATGAACAACTAAATCATATTTTTTTAAACTTAATGTTTTCCAGATTTTCGATAGTACAAGATTGCCTTGTATCTGACAGAAAGTATTTAAACTTAGAAAAATTGTCACGGGTGCAAATTTAAATTTATACATAGTTTGTGGCAAGTTTGCATCTTCAGCTTTTAACATTTCTTTCCTGTGAATACTTACTTTATATACTTCATCTGATTGAGGTCTGGATTTTTGCAAGTAGGGTTTTTAGTTTTTTAAATGTGGATTAGTCTACTTTGCTGAGTTTTTTTCAAGTTTGCATACTTTTTCATTTTCCTATATTTAACGATTCACTAATTTCATTCTTGTCGTATCCAGTTTGGTGATACTGTCTGCAGGAATTGGAAAATATGCTTCTATACATGCAGAAGTTTGCTTTATATTAGGCATGTTTATGCGTTTGCTAATAAAAATCATAACACGGGAAAAACACGTATTGTAATTTCTAGGTTAGATTACTAACTAAATATTGGGTAGTGGTTAGACTACCGGCAGTATAAGATTTACACCACCTGTGGCAGCATCAAATTTGCAGTAAAACAATTTTTTTTCCTGTAAACAAATTTAGGCACCATAATATGGGTTTTATGTCAAAAATAGATAAAATAGGTAATTATTCAAAATTACTGTAAAAATAGGCAAATAGGCAAAAACAAGTAGGGCTCAAAATACTCGCATTTTTGGGAAAACCCATTTATATTCAACTATAATGTGCGTGTCTACAATGTAATTGAATAAGTATTTGCCTTAAAATCTGCCTTTTAATTAAGAAGAAATAAAACATATTTCACTTCTGTATTTAACGTTAATGTCTAAGTTTGAATTGATTAATAGATGCGTTTCTCCTGCGCACGTATGCATAGACAGATGTCACGACACGTTTGTTTAAGTTAATACGGGGAATGTACTAATAATAGATTTTAATCTCCACCATGCAGTGAAAAGTTTAGGTTACATTCATTACAAAGCTAAGTTTACTTATTGATACAAAAATTACGTTGAAATACATATAGAACAATTGATGTATTAGTTCCAGTTCTTATGCAGACTAAACTACTTAAATTTTAATTTCCACTTGCGCGATGTTTATACGTAACTTAAACTTTATAGGTAATTGTAGTGAAACTCTATTGTAGACCGTGTGTTGAAACCCAATAAATTAATAACCTTATATTATGTGAAATTGTCTGGGAATTTTACGACGTATAGTGCGCATATTAAATGCCACTAAACAATAGTTGATTTTATAAACAAGGTTACCTTCAAGGTCTTTAACACGTCTCTTTGTACGGATACCAACATTAATTTGGTTTCCTTCCCCGCAACCGCACTTTATTTGATAAAGGTTTTTCAGTCCAATACAATTAAAAACAAAACAACACAACTCAGAATAATTTCACACGAATGCTCTCTTCAAAGAAGCGTTTAGTGACGTGTCGTTGTTAACTGTATGGACAAACGTACGGAGTTTCAGACGCAAATATCTTTGCGCTTCACAATTATTTCATTAAAAAATTCTGGTGATGTTTGATTATTCACACAAACTGCTACTTTTTTAGACGAAAAATATCGTAAAATTTCCTTTAAGACGTCTTCATAGTTTAAACAGTCTCTGACTATTTACAGCGGTATATTTCTACATCTTCGGTGATATACTCGACATCCGCTTTTAAATGAACATACCGTGACACCCGTTTACTTCTATACCAGTTACCCAAACAAAAGATGAAGTTCGCTAAGTAAAAGACAGATGCGGATATGCTGGTTTACCTGTTTACAACCGGTCTAGGTTTCGTTTTTAGACAGGTTGTAACTAGGTAAACGAGCGTATCTGCATCTTGCTTTTACTTACGGAACTTCATCTTCTGCTTCGGTAACTAAGAAAAGGGATATATAAACTTGCGAGGGCTGTATTTCGTTAGTTATCAATATTCCTTACTGCCGTGTACAACATTTTTGTAATATGGAAATAATTACTTCCAATAAAGGCATGTAGAAAATATGTTTGCATGGTTATATGTATGTTAAATATATTGACTGTAAAACATATACGTTGGAGATGTGCAAACACTTCATCCCTTAAATGTGGAGCTATCTTGAAAACTGCACTAGATGTCACTAATCCTGTTGTGGACAAAGACCTCAATCATCCTGCGGATTCTGAAAATGTCAAAGTGGTGAAGTGTATGGAGACCATGAAGGCGATATAGTGGACCTAAAATAGCTTTCCCGGTCATCGCGCACAGTGATGGACAGAGAACCTGGGTGTAAGAAAATGACAGAGTGCACGCGTTACGAGCCGTGTCCACTTACCAACGGAAGTTTAGAAGTTAGCTTCCAATAGAACAGTGGTGTTTTTGTAATAATTGTGATTTATATTAGAGTTGTTTGAATACAGCAGTAAGTGAATAAACACTAATCTTTACTTATTTATAAAATAAATAGAAAATAAGCATATACTTAAATTAGCCGTAACAAGATAAGACTTATTCTTTAAATGTACTAACGATCTTCACGCCTTGAAGTTGAAACAAGAAGCTTGTGCGCTAGTCCCCACCACTGTTTTGCTTGTGAGCACATTTACTCACCGGCGGAGCTACGTTAGGTCCACTATAGCTAAAAACAGTGCAGCAGCTCCTGCTGAAATTTTTGCCGAAGGGGTTTCCACCTTGGACAATGAAACCAAAGCCCGTATGCCACTAAAAGATTCTACCAAAAGAACGTCGAGGAATCAGAAGTTTAAAAATAAACCAAAGACGGATCTCTGACTAGAAGGTATTTTTTTTGGTAGCTTTACTTTCCCATACTATAGGTATAGGAAATACGCGTTTTGTGGCTCAGGGGATGTTATGCCTTGTTTAAAATCGAATATTTTTTTGGGAAACTTTCTAGTGACACGTAAGCGTATTATATACATTGGAGGAAAACAATAAACAACCGAGTGGACGGTTGGAACAATCGGTTTTCCTATTTAGTATGATACAATCATCCAAGTGTATGGACTTTGATAACAACTTTACCAACATTGCCTTTAATTGTTTTCATCGCTGTTTGAAATGTTACACAAATAAGATAAATTGCAGTTTAAACCCATTTTCACAAATATTTTTCATTTCATTATTGCAAATATAATGCAGGTACTTAAACGCAGTAGTAGTAATAATAATAGCCCAAATGGAAACAATTGGATATATAAAATTTATTCAAGAACAGGGTGGTAGGATATTTTACCCACTTATAGATCTCATCAATGCAAACAAAAAAGTCGTTATAAACATGTGTTCAAAAATCGTCAATAGTCAATAGTGTCAATAATGTTATTGTTGTTGTTGGAATATGTATACCAATGCGGAAATGGCAGATATGCATTTCATCTATGGTAAGGCCAATAGTAATTCTTATGAGGCTCGTCCCTTGTATGCCGAAGTATGTCCGAACCGGACACTTCCGAGTCACAAATTGTTTACAAATTTGCATCGTCGTTAATCCGAAGTTGACGTATTTAAATCAAGAAACGGTGGGTGAAGCCAAACTTAATATTTTAAGGGGGATTGAAGAAAATCCAGGTACCAGTACTAGAAGACTTTCTGCCGAAACAAATATTAATGCTTCCCTAATTTGGAGAATGTTACGTGAGGAGCAATTGTATGCATACCATATTCAAAGAGTACAGTCTCTTATTGTGCCTGATTGTGCTGCACGTCTGGTGTTTTCCTGATGGGCACTGAAAAGAGTTGCGGAAAACGCAAACGTTGTTAGTGAAGTCTTATTTACTGACGAAGCTAGTTTCACAAGAAATGGCATTTTTAATTTCCATAACAGCCACGTTTGGTCAGATAAAAAACCCTCATGCTCTTATTGAATCGAATCATCAACAACGATTTTCACTGTTCGTATGATATCGGGAATCTTTGAAAGAATGTGGCGTTCAGTTTTACGGAGATGCGAAGGATGTGTACAAATGGAAGGAGGACATGTAGAACATCTACTTTAATTATTTGTTATTAAAATCTTTTATTTACAAGGCTATTTGTTTTAATGGGTGGGGAACTTATTGAAATAACAAGCAGTTATTTTCTTAAAAAACTAGATATCTCGAAAACAGCTGCTTTTCGAACCCATGTGTATTATGACTTTTTTGTTTGTATTGATGATATCAATAATTGGATAAAATATCCGAACGTATTTTTTAAACACTCTATATATAATAATGTAGTCTACACCTTAACTGTTTATTACAATACACACTAATTCATTTTAAACTTTTAGTAGGCCACCGTTTGTTCTTAATAACTAATTCACATCTTTTGTAATTCTTCCTTGTTAATGCAGTGATACCAGGCATCAATTCGATGTTCGATTAATTCCACTTTTCTTGGGGGTTTTTTTCTTGAAATAATGTAAGAAAACCTTTGTCATATGTTTTTTATGGGATTTAGATCTGGATTGTGCCGGCCAGTCTATTCTTTTAACTTTATTGGTCTACATCCAAGATTGAACAACCTTTGCTCTGTGGCAAGGAATATTATCTTGAAAAATAAAGGTTTCGTCAGGAAATAACTCTTTTCCACTAGGCAGCATCTTCTCCTATAGGACATCAATGTATTTGGTTGCATTCATCATGCCAGATACAACATGCAGTCTACTAACAACTTCAGTAGACGTGAGCCCCATATCATGACGGAGGTTGGATGTTTAATTGTTGGCAGAACACACTGTCGTGAAAATTCTTCTCTAGGAAATCTAACATATGTGTTTCCAGCATGATTGTTAATGTTAAAGGTAGATTCATCACTAAATACTACCTTCCGCCATTGTTGTGGGGCCCAATGGCGATGATGGTTGGCTCATCTCAAACGGTGGAGCAATTGTTTATCTGATAGGAGTAGTCTCTTCTGGGTTTCCAAACCCTAAGTCCAGATTGAAGAAGTCTCCGTCTTGCAGTAGAAATGCTTACACATACACCAGTAGCTTTGGACCATATTTTGGTTAAATCTGTCGAATTCAGACTTCTGTCTGCCAGATTCGTCCTCCGCAATACACCGTTGTCTCTCACTGATGTTTTCTTTTGGACGGCCACTACGGGATTTATCTTCAATTTTTTTCGTCTCAGAGTATTTTTGGATCACTCTAATGAATGTGGATAGATTGCACTGCACTTTCATAGCTATGAAAAATTATTCCATATTGTTTTTCATCCTATAATTTGAACAGTTATTTTTCGGATGGCATTTTGCCATTGTTAAGGACATGCAAACTGCAACTGAATAATCCATAGTACCTGCCGATATTTGTATATATATATATATATTGCCGTGTAAGTTTTTTAAAAATAACTAATTAATTATATTATTTAATCGGTCTACTTTGGCTAGCTCAAAATGAAAAATATGTAATTTGTTATAAAAATAAATAAATCTTTACGTTGGTTGCGCCAATAATACAAATTAAAATAAATTGTTCGTCAAAGTAAGAACTTAATTTTCAGTTTACATCAGCATACTTTATAATAACAAAGATCTCAGGGTTAGTTTCGTGGCCTCTCCAAAGATAGTTATCTAATCACAATAACAAGTAAAACAACCACATACATAAATTAATTGTAAACTTATCCGAAATCCAACAATTTTGGAACGGGCTGTACATCAGAATTTCTCATAACTGCAATGACTGCATAAATCATTGTATTCCTTAACTGCTTCCAGCATCGTTGACAAATGATTCTTACAACTTTTTGGTTAAGTGTTGTAAACATGCAATGAAACACTTCAACAACTTTTGTTTAAATATTATAAACAGATCAGGTAAGTAGATTTGTAAATTGATCTATTAATTTAACCCAAAATTGCGTTCGAAAAACTATAACTTTATCTATTCCAGGAACGTTGGTATTACACAACACAGTTTGACCGCCAAACTCCACGTAAGTTTAATTCTTTTAGAATAAAAACACTTTTTTGGTAAATTGAACAACACATAATAAACACATCACATACTGATATTTTAACATTTTTAAACTTCGTTAAGTTTATATTAACTTAACCTCAACACAAATTGTAAATAAACTTAGGCCCCGCCCAAAATTTGCAAAATTAGCCTTTAGTAGTTTCTAAATTCAAAATCGGAGCTCACAAAAAATGCGTGCTGACTCTTCGAGCATTCAAAACAGACTAAAACTTACCAAATTCAAGCAAATCCTACTTTCAAATAAAAAATGCACCAATCACAGAATAGAAAAATATCAAATAGATCTCCAGCTGATCTGGTACATTATAAAATTGTTAATAAATGGATTAATACACAAAATTACAATAAATAACTTTCAGAATCTCAACCCTGAGAAAATTACAAAATTTTTAATACGACTTATGCCACGGATTAAAACAAAAAATAAACACGTGTTAAAATTATTAATTTTAGAGAAAATTCATTTAAAACTTAAAAACAACCATCTCAACATCAACATTAAGCACAAACAAATATACAATAACACCCTGCACATCTATTATACGTAAAATAATTAAGTGACAATCAAAATTAACCTCAAAATTACAAAATCTTTCTAATTTTATAAATATGTAATAAACAAAGTCATTCTAAACAACAAAACTGCTTCAATCCTTCCTTTATACAATCCAAAATTAAATCGAAACCATCACAACTCTTTAAATACAAATTCACCTTGTCAATACAAATAAATCAAATGTCAAAAATATAAAAATACAAAAAACTACATTCTAGGGCTTCCAACTTTGCCCAGAACAACCCAAAACATCGTCTACTACGCAAATAGACGTCTCAAAACCATTCCCTAAGGAATATCCACCCACAATTTCACTTCGAAACCAAATAAGGCACTACGTAGCACTTTCCGAAGCTTGTATGCTACCTTTTACTCTAATCCGGTAAACATTTATCATTTTTAATCATTATAACTTTTCAAATAACTTTCTTTACATGATAATCAGGCTAATTAAATTCAATTTCAGGGATAATTTGGATTTCTACCTCCAAAATAGTATCCTTTTACATATAAGTTAATCATTACGAAGCAAAAATCACATCATATAGTTTTACGAAGTAAAACTAACATAGTATAAGGATAGTTTAGAATAATTACATAACTTTAGGGTAAATAACATGGCAATATATATATACACACAATAAATATTTCTTCTAATTATGTTTCCAAGTTTCATATTAAATGAATTTTAATAATACCATTAGAAAATTAGCGAATAACTGATTATCGATTTTATAGTTAAAAGAATTTAATTGTTTTCTATGGAGTTCTCAGTACCAAATTAAGTGATAAGTTGTTGACATAGTCATTAAAATCGAATATTTAAAAGTAATTTTTGGAAACTATGCCAAAAATGTAGCTAAACTTCAAGAAATAATTATTTTCTTGGGTGATGTAGAACTTTTTCACATCACTGTAATTGTTCCGAAGAGTCCTTTCGTCGGGTGCATGTCTATTTGTGAATTTTTCCAAAAATGATTTAAAGCAAGGGTTTTTAATTTTGTTAGTGGTATGCTCGCGCGAATTAACGCATTGCAGAAATTTAAATTAAATTCTTCCTGTTGGTTATTTGTGGAAGTAGTGGCAAATGATTCACGTGGTGATATTTGCAGTTTCTGACTTCCTTCTGATTTTTGACCTTTGTGCATAGCAGTGTTCACATGTTGACTAAATTAGAATTTCTTGTCACATGCGATCTGAAACAATTACAAAGTGTCTGTGGTAAATACATGTAACATAAGTATAGTGCTTACCATTTTACTGTAAGCTTGACAAGCAGTAGGTATGCGGGAATACTAAACACAATTACTTTAATCCTTATTCCTAGAAAGTACAATGTATTCTACTAATTTCTTTTCGACGAAGAGACAAAAAAATATTAAAATTGCTGGAATATGCTCAAATATATAATTAATATAAATATATGTTTTAAGATACCAAAATATGCAATATGTGCAAAATGAAATCAGTGTCATTTAATTGCATTTAATTAGGTACGGATAGCGTAACAGATACGAAAGCATTACGTTGGCATATCAGTACTTTAGATGTGCATTTGTATAAAATCCGTGCTTTAATTATAACAATTAAAAATTAGTAATGACATTAGTAATAGAACAGTTACCACCAAACAATTGAAGATAATTAGCAAAATTATGAGGAAATGCGTATTAAAGACTTTTTAACCTTACTGCATAATGTAAAATATGCACTAACATATGATGTATGCCGTAAGCTTGCAATATATGTATGTAAGATTTGGAAAAGAAAATAGGCTTCATATTCTCAATAGCATATATGCTCAGTACAACAAAAATATGTAAATATACATTTGCCCACCATTACTTATAATAAGTAAAAATTGAGCTTTGACAGATGTGCATGGTTAGAACAAACCTATCACTTATTTAGATATAAAACATTCTGTGGTAATTTGTAAAGCACAAATCTATAAATAGTGATAATCCGTTTGGTAATGTCGAACGAGACAAATGTCAAGTGGAAAGCGGTGTCAGGTGTCAGGACAGGGATGCAATCCAGGACTCAATTAGGGGAGGTGATGCATGCATCCCCGTCACCGAGCAGGCACTCCACTCAGTCACCTAAACACTGCTCATTAAGTTAATTTAGTTTAGCACTAAAAAGCGCGAGCCAGAATGCGTCTTTGTCAATAGCGCTTTCAGTTTGAAGTAAGCCAGATCTTTGCGATTTTTCAGGATTCAAACGCTAAAACTCGAAATATGGTTTAGGCTATGGAGATAAAATATCTATCAGGGAGATAGATAGCTTCCAAAGCTCTTCGGAGAACATAATATACTAACCACAACTAATAATTCCTAATGCTGATATTTTTATGACCCCTATATATATATTAAACCCTTCCTTATCTTTTTAATCGAGAAATTGTGCTCGTTCTAGGAAAAAATGTAGTCTCGGATTTTTTCGAAAATTATAGAAGGGAACTTTTTGAACACTTTTGGTCCGACACAAGTTGGTATTAGAAATTTTGAAGCATGACATGAGTCAAAGGTTAACCCTAAAGTAAGACTACTGAAGCAAATTCAAGGTGTGAAGTTGCATTTCACTATATTATAATGATGCATAACTATTGTAATGCATTTAACATGAAACTTAAAAGTAGAATTACGAGAAATGCTTATTATATTATTCGTAAAGTAGGGTCAAACTTTTAGTAGCGATGTTTAAATCCCTACTACAATGCGATTACCAGTCAACAGGCTACATGTAATCACTGAACAATAGCGTTGATGCTTGTTGGTCTGAGGTCAGGGCCGCATTTAACTTGGTAATAGCCGTAAAATATGGCGATGCAACTTTATTTGAAACTGGGTATAATTATAATAAATATTATAAAATGTTGTAATAGAAGTATCTAGGTAAGATTAAGTTAAAATTACCGGATGACCGACCATCATTTCCCTGAATATTGTTAAATATCTTAATGTTATAATGAGTGCTGTGGTCCACTAACGATGTAGGTAATTATGTTAAATTTGTTTTGCAATATGAATCATTTGTTTTCGAAAGTATGCTAATTTGGTTATTCTTCTTCATCATGGCTTTCTGGAGAGCTTTCGAAAGCGACGATAAAAATCAAACTATGGACATTGCAAGCAGTGATACTGACGAAGACATAGATGTTGTAAATAGTAATAGTGAAAGTGAAAATAAACATTTAAGTGCAACACGCCAGCATCTTCCCGTTGAAGCGGAGCAAATAATTTTAAACATTTATAAAACTTAAATCCAAATTCGGGCAACCAGTATGGCATTATAAAACGTGTTGCAGAATTGACACAAGCCCCTACAGTACAGTGAGAAAAATTATAAGCAATGGGTAAATTTAATCCGATCGAAATGATGTGGAGCACTTTGAAAACAAAGATCAGAAAAAGAAGTACTTCTCCTACGACCTAGGTTAAGCGACAATGTTCTGGGTCTTATCAGAGATGCTGTTTGTGAAATTGATAAACATTGGAAACATTGCGTGGATCACATCGTTAAGGTTGAACAAAAGTATGCTACAAAATATGAAATCAAACCTTTAGTATTTAATTTAGGAGCTGATTCATCTTCTGATACCTCAAAATGTAGTGACATCGAGTCTGAGCAAATTAAACAACTAAAATAAAATGTTGATTTGCGCTTAATAATATTAGGAAAGCGTGTTAAATGTGTATATTATCTAATTTAAAAATAAAGTATTATTTTAAGCATTTCTGGTTGTGTAACATATTTATTTATCCATTCAGAAACATTCCTGAATACGTTCACAATCGCCTACCTGCAACGACCCTAACACTTGCAGCTTATCTTTAAGTCAACAGCTTAACATTCGCTACTAAAAGTTTGGTCCAACTATATATATATTGCTGTGATAGTATAATGGAGGGACTTAAATGTTAATTGAGCAAAAGTACCATCTAAAAGTTCTGTTGTGTAAATTAATAATATTTAAAAAAAATAGGATTTAACAGTATGACAATTTTCCCAACTGCCATAATAAGTGTGCCTATCTTCAGTAAAAAGGTTGGTGCTGTTAGAGCTTTGTGTATTCGAGTAGAAGCCACGTGAGGAGACATTTCGCGTATACCCTGTGATGGTAGTTTCATGTTTTGAGCTAGTTGACGTTAATATTGTGCTATGATTTTTAATTACATAAGACAGTTATAATCGAAATTTGCAAATGGTAGTTAGTATGTGGCATATAATGACATATATATATATATATATATATACAGTAGAACCTGCAAAAGTGACCACCTCTATATTATGACCATCTGGTTAAACTGACCAGTTTTTCCAGGTCCCTGCCAAAATCCTATCTTTTTAATGTACCTTATTTCCTATATAGTGACCACCCGCCTATTGTGACCAGTGACCGGTACCAACAAATACATCCATTTAAAATCTATCTCCTTAATGTGACCAGCTCAACTACCTTTCCAAAATTCCAAGTAGGATATTGCAATTACTATAGAATAAACCACCTGCAACATCTGCTTACCATTTTAAGTTGTAAATCCTATACATACAAAAGAGCACTTAAAGAAATTCTTTCTTGTTGAAACCTGGCATTCCTCAATACAATTAAAATGTAGGATTTTACGTCATTGGTACTATGGGGCTTGGATCTTACTGAAGGTCCGAGCACCAAATATATTCGAATCAGAAGACAAAATTGGAGAGCAAGATTTATTTACGTCTGTACAAGATTATGGAATTATATAACTATGTAAACAAAATAAAAATGAAAACCCTTAACAGCCCCACTAACTAGATGAACAAGCACTACAGTAGGACCATTACAATCCTAATGATGAAGTTTTATGAAAAATGCTTGTAACAATTCACTCCTAGGGTATCTTTAGTTAACGCTGAATGTTATGAACGTTAATCCTGGCATACCTATTTAAAGATTCCTTCAGTCAGAAATCATTCTGTTTTTAATTTTACTTTCTGCGAGTAAAGTGCTAAAAAGGCCATGAACATTCATCTTGAAGTGTTAGTTTATCAGATTCCAGCAATTCGCGGAACGCCCAATAAACCTTGTCCCTTGAAAATTGTTAAGGTAATAAACTGCACTTAATGGAGATATTGGCTCCAATTTATCAAGCAAAGGGGAAAATAAGTGAACTAATTTGTGAAAAACGATTAAAAAGTAGTAAACAAAGAACTTTGGAAAGTTCTTTTAAACAATAGTTTATTTGTCTGAGATGTAACAGTAGTAGCACCTACGTCTATACATACATATGTATGTACATATTTTTGTCAACACGTTTATGTAATTTAGTAGATATATGTATCACCATCTATAAGTATCGTTTTATTTTGGGTATATCAGAAAAATAGAATGAGCTACTAGGAATTTAATTTTCTATAAACTGACCACCTGCTTAATGTGACCATTTTGTACCAGTCCCTTGGGTGGTCACTTTAGACAGGTTCTACTGTATTTATTATCGGCATTTAGCGCACGCAAAAAAAAACGGAGATCGGTAAAAATTTTACGTGCGCTGTTCTGAAAATGCCACCTTTACGTCTTTGTAAAAACAGATGAAAACAAGGTGTTTTCAGATAAGTATAATAAAAATATGTTTTCACGTCTCGACAACATTTTACATTTCGTGGACAATGCTGTGGTTTCTTATTCAGTATGGATGTTGTTGTTCTGCATAGGGTTTCCCAGTGTGGCGTCATTTGAACGCGACAATTGCGACGCGGACAACTGTTCGTGCGACATTCGACGAGTGCGATTCATCGACGAGCAAAATCGGGACGAGCGAAAAATGATTTCCGATTAAAAATATCATAAAATCACTTTTAAGATCATAATATTTAATATTGTTTAAATATATCATACGTATTATTTTTTAATTTCTCTAAATTTTATTTGTTTGTTTGTTTCATGGGCTTTTTTCAACTTAAAGGTATGAATTGTTACACCATTCGTTCTGAACAGTTGGCTTTTTCTGCTTTCGTGTATAATGAAATTGTAAACTGATATTGTGTCAATAGTAAACTTGTATATCTATTAAGTACCGTAGACGACTACTTGTCGTGCGTTTAATTATCGCCCGTCATCGCACTCGTAGAGATGTCGCGCGACAGCTGTCCGCGTAGAAATGTCGCGCGATAAGGTTTCCGCATCCAAATTTTGGGTTTCCCACTTAAAATAGTTTGCTGATCAAGAAAGTGCCATTTATTTCAACATTGAACCGATTTCTAAATACACGTTCAGAATTTGATTTTAAAAAAGTTAGCAACATGTAATGATTGCAGTTGAAATTGCAGCAGACGTTTTCAAGTATAATATAATTAGTATTAAACCTTTCTGGAACTAGATAATGACGGCATATTCAAATTGTCTAGCCGTTTCTGTCATTAACCGTAATGTCATGCGGAAGAATCTGGTGCTGGTAGGTTAGGACAATAATTGAAATCGTCAGTTATAGAAATACAGCCCCGGGAAATACGTTTCTTAATATATTCATAAATTCCCTAGCTGTATGGGATATAGCTCGGTTTTATTGAAACCAAAGGTGCTTGCCACCTATAAAGTCTGCTATATTTCGATCCCCAGTGTGTGGAAAGTCACTCGGTATCGTTTGGATGTAACTATAAGGATTTGGTCACCTTATTCAAACAAATAAGGCCTAATTATTTCGAAAGTGGACACTCTACACTAAACTGCCAATTAATAACTGTGCAGACTTGTTTGATTTCTTGGAATATTGATGTTTGCCATACCTGGAAATGTGATTCATTTGGGATGATCAATATGTGAAAACACCTGCAGTGTACATTAATGATTTTCATAAATTGCTTACAGAAATCAGCAAGGATTAATTTATCTAATTCATTCAGCTGTTGCACAGAAATTTAATATTATTAATATATAATATTAATATTCAATGGATATAGATTCTCCGATTTCTTTGGATAGTCTTACACTGTCAATATTTCCATGCGTGCGAACGCTACGTGTTCCACCAATCCATTTATTGTATAAGCTGCCATCAATATGAAATGTTTTAAAGCTTCTGCGAATGGTGTTACGAACAGGTATTCTGTTATGCGTTGTAATACTGGATTCCCTTAAATAATGCATTTGAATATTAATTATTCAATTACCATGACAATAGCTCATACTGCAACTATTTTTTAGAAACATTTGGCTATAGCTAATTAAATTGCAAAGGGCGAGTAACATACCAGCACCAATTTGTTAATTGTTTGTTGAGTTACTTCATTTATATCAATATTAATTAATAAGTGAATATAGCATGTAATGTAATATAATTAGTATGGTTATGGTGGAGCCTGGTGTCAGAGGTTTTAGGTCGCCGTAAAGCTTTTGACGACCTAACGAGTGCCATGTTATTATTAATTTAAATAGATGTTCTGTAATTTATTTACTTGGAGGCTGAAGTTCGTTTCAAGCAAATAAATGTTCTGCAAACTGTTGATATCTATCTTATTAACTTATTAGTTAAAACAGTGTTGCTTACTACACACTTGGTATGTACTTGCGACATGGTTAAAGAACTTAGTTGATCGAATTCTGTTGAAGTACCTTTTATTAGAAACAATTAGTTTGTATAAGTGGAAACTAAAGTAGAAGTATTTCTTTAAACAAATATGTTAGTTTAATAAGGAACCGTAACTTAAGTATCCCGTAATTGCAAAAAGGAGGTATCGATTTCAAAGCACGTGTATTTTAAACACCTTCTTCTTCCATACCGCAATGGTGTGTCGGGACTACACATTAAAATATTTAAATGATAAAGTGCGTAAAGGGTTAACAAGTAATTTTCCCTGGTTGTGGTTATTATAATAAAATCACGGATAATTTAACAAATTTGTTATTAATGCAGTAACACTGTTATCTTTGTGTATAGGAAATAATGCGATAAACTCACTCAAACAGTATATTATTAAAATATGTAATAAATTTTAAGCTCGGCCAGTGCTTTCCGCCAGCTCCGCCTTCCCGCAGCTTTTGATTATTCCTGTAATGAAAACCCTGCTCGCCCGGGCCGTTAGGAAGGGTTAGTGGGTTAGTCCCCTCTATGCAGGGCTTTATTGGTGAGCTCGTGGCATAACATACTCTTTCAGCCCTAAGACACAACATACTTGTGGTGGCAACAAGCTCTTAAGTGGTTGACAGATCCTATATATGGCACTATAAAGGAGATGGATGTTGATTAATTTTTCCCCCGGCGTTGTGGTGTGCTTATAGTAGCGTTAAATCATAAATTCAATAATTTAGGGCTAGGTGTATTTACGCTTAACCAAAACAAAATTTAGGAAAACGCATATTCAAACTTTTAGGGTTACGCAATTTAAAATCTCTGTGAATATTGCATAAGCGTTTATGCAGGACACATATACATCATTTGAATTAGTCTTTGAAGTCACCAAAGATGATGTAAATCGCTGCTCCTGATAGATTTCCCATGAGAATGTGTCTGTGTACATTGACTGAGGAATACCACGCGTATGTGCCGTGGATCTATTTATTCAAGTATACAGGTTTGCTACTAAAATATAAAAGAACCTTAAAGCATATACTCAAGTTCAACAAACTGTGTTTACAAAGTTACAAAGTAATCGATTTTTGAGACTCTAATTATAAAACATCTTTACAAGCTTAACCTTAATTCTTTGTTTTATTATCTGAGTGAATTACCGACTTTTGAGATTAGGAGGTAAAGCAAGAAACCGAGAAAGACGGGTGGTTAGGTAAGAAATATAGTCTAGTTCCTGAAAACAGCACCCATGGGAGTTAAAACCTGTGTCAGGACTCCACAAATTTTGTTCTTGGAATCCGATTACCTATTAAGCTAATGGCTTTAACTAGACTGATGGTAGCAAAATAATAAAGGAAGTTCGTTTAGCGTCTTAAAACATTGGCATAACTGGCTGTAGAATGTAGATATATTTGCTGCTTGGTACTAATTCGACAAAGCCGAAGCAATATACAACGTTTACTAATTTAATTAAGCATTCCATTCGTTCTCATAGGTGAGCAAATGAAGGAATTTGTCTAACAATAATTAATGTGGTTTCGACAACAAAATTAATTAACATTTTTTTGGTTTATACGTACATTAGATTGTTTTCCAAACATTGTAGTACGTTGTGTAATCAAATGTTTGAATTGGAAACTACACACAAACACCAAAATGTTCATACAAGGTAACTACGTTGAAATTGGAACATAAGAAAACTTAATTTCGCAAAATTAACGCAAAATAACTTCTGGTTGAACAAATTGTCAGAAACACACGTAGATATTGAATTACTCCCTGCGCAGCAATTACACGTGGAAAACTAGCCTATAGTTTATCGACGCCAACTTTGGCAATTACAGAAAGTTGCGGAACTTTCTTGAATTCCAGAAAAAATAATATCACACCAACTTGTTTATTAAGCTATAGCAAGCGAGCAAAAAGTTAAACCCAATATCAATACAGCGTTCTGAACTTTGACTCTGAAGAGTTACAATAGCGTCACAAGTCTCAAGTTCGGCCAAATTCAATACAACTGTGATCAATGAAAAGATACAAGCGGCAACAAATATTCTCTGTTGTTTTATGGAAGTAAAACATCTGAGGCTGTTCCATGTAATAATTAGAAACGTCTTTCATACACTACAATGATAATTGGTTCAAAATAATACGCGTATTATCTATTCTAGAATCCAGACTGTTCTATTGGCTTTTAGAACTTGACGTACGCCAGCCCTCGAACAAATATTATTTCAGCAAGTTAGAGTGTTTTCTCTAGGCGTTGAATAAATTATGTGCGTTATCACAAATCGCCCTATACGTTACGAAAGCAAATGGCGATATTCATTGCGACTTCTACATATACATCTCTTCATAGAGTTTGCTTAAGTAAAATATTTCCCAGGGTAATAGTGCTGTACAATACTAATATTGTGATTTGCATTTCAAAGCTATTTATCTATAATGAATTAAAGAAATTATTTATATTAAATGATCTTGTATAAAGAATAATTATTTAAGGGTTCGATACGATTACACTACATACTACAATAACTGAGATTGCATAAAATGTTTTGCTAATAATTCTCAGCTTTTTAAATTGAGTTAAATAAAGTATGCATAATAACGAATTGTTCTTTTTATTCTGTTGTAACTATGATGTTATATGGTTTTCTCAGGTTTAGTTTTGTCACAAAGATACAATACCTGCGGAGGTCTAAAATATAAATAGCACAAGAAATAAGATGTTTGGAAAATATTCATCATGATCACCATTCGACATGGAGCTGACTCGAGGGTCAATCCTGGATACGCCAGGCCCACCCATAAATTAAGAGTTCTATCTAGCGTTTATAAACTTAGAATAAGCATAAGGTACAATACCTCCCAGGAAGCTTTGGAAATCGCTATAAAGATTTGAAGTCTGTAGCCATAAGTTAAACATGATCAAAATATTGTATCACAATGATAAAGCATACGCTAAACAAAACGAAATGCTGTGCGAGTCCTATTAGTCAATATCTATATAGGGTGATAGCGTAGGAAACCCCAATATTTGGGAAATAGTTTCTGGTGATTAAAATAAACAAAAGTTCTAAAGACGTAGATACGATTCTCCCCGTTACAGAGATATTTAACAAAGTACTTCACTTGTATCCACTTTTGTCGTTGGCTTTAACCGTCCCCAAAGGCAATAATCAAGGGGATTGATGTCTGGTGACCTTGATGGCCAATTAAGTGAACCTCCGCGGCCAATCCAGCTATTGAGATAGTAGCTATTTACATGATTTCGCACATTACGACTAAAATGAACAGGGACTCCATTATGCTACCAGTACTCGTTTTTCCTTATATTCAATGGTAGACTTTCCAGAAAATTTAACACGTAATTTTTTAAAAATTCTAAATATCTTTCTCCCGTCAGACGACCATCTGGTACAACTAGGCCAAGTAATTGATTATTAATCGTACCACATCAGAAGTTAATGCTAAATCCGTGCTGAAAGTTACTTTTCACTGTTGCATGCAGATTTTCAGCTGACCAGCGTTATTTGTAGTGACGGTTATGTAGTCCATCAGGAGTAAATTGAACTTTATCGGCGAACAAAATGTATCTGTAAAGTCTACGATTTTCGTTTATCTAACACGGCCTCCAAGCGTTTTCGTCCTATTGAAGACATTGGAGCTGAATACGCTTTAAGGGTTTAAACCATTAAAATGAAAAGTTTCGCATGCCGTCCTTTGATCAGTTTGGAGACGCACTGCAATGCGTATTGTACTAACACATGTGCTAAGCTATACCATGTTAAGAATTTCTTCTACTAGCGCCACATCAGAGCCAGCTTACCTTTCAAATACGATTCGCGCACTGGGAAACATTTCACTTTCACCTGCATATACGAAGACTGTCTGGAATTTCCGTTCAGTGTTGCTCTGTTGGGATAGCGACGTTGATATTCAGAAACCGCACATTTAATGCTCCCGTTAAAATACCCATAAATAAAAATCATAACATAGTCTCGATGAGTAAATGTGGAAGACGTTATGAAATTATATAATATTTTCCTTTGCAACTGCTACTCCACACGTCAAAATAAATCGGAAAATTATCAAACGGGTACTGTTCAGTATGCCATACTTAAAATCAAATACCAATAAGTGGACGCGACTGCCTCCCTGGAGTTTCCCATACTGGAAACTGTTCATATCATCTTTATTTCAAATTATATATATATATATATATATATATATATATATAAATAATAATTATATATATCAAATTAAGTATTAAATACAAAATTTTGATAAATAATTTATAACTTGTTGTTGTAATACCGGTTAAAGAAATGAATGTAGCGCGACAGTATGGCAATGGTTCTGAACCAACCGGGCTGTCCGTACCGCTAGGCCGTCGCGCGGTCTAACTAGTACCAATCGCTATTGCTACCG
Source organism: Limonius californicus (assembly GCA_014611495.1). NCBI lineage: Eukaryota > Metazoa > Arthropoda > Insecta > Coleoptera > Elateridae > Limonius > Limonius californicus. The sequence goes on along the minus strand of JABXWE010014841.1, from coordinate 2,388 downwards.
AGGTAAAATTTTCTAAGTCCCTGGAAATTATATTTTGTAGGGCATAAAAAAATCGATTTTTTTTATTTTCGCGGAAAAAGATTCTTTGACGCAAACAAATAACAACCGTTAGAATAAAAAAAATATTATTTTTCTAAAAAAGAGGGGGGAGGGGGCCGGTGCGCTTACATATATCCACGAGTGTAATATTTCTTTGCATATTCATCTGCTCCATTACGTACTGAGCGATTCAGTGAAAACTCCAGCTTCCTATCTTTTTTCGTTTATTAATTAAAGGAGTTTGAAGTTTCAAACTTCCAAGCTTCGTAGAGGGCGCCACAGGAAAATTACGGAGTTCTTCAAAAAACATATCGAAAGCCCCTTGCGGGGTCTGTCGACATATGAAGTTTAAAAAAATTCCTTGGAGCAGTTTTTGAGAAATAATTTTTTGAAAATTTCCAAAATTTTGAAAATTCGTAATTTAGGCCCCTTATAATTTTTCAAAAAACTTTTTATATCACCTCATTTTACCCTTCATATACTATTCAGAAAATAAAAATCATTTGATTCATCCGTTTTCGAGTAATTGGGCGTTAAACTCAAAATTTTCAAAAAATCATAGCGCCCTTCAGTTTAAAGCTAGCGAGTTCGGCAAAAAACTAACAGATTTGCCTTATGACCCTCTATCGTTATCCGCGATAAAAGTTTCAAAATTGTAATCACGAAAAAAGTGATACCAAAAAAACATGCGTAACTTTCGCTTCCGGTTTCGGATTTTTTTGAAAAGCTTATTTTTTCGATGAATTTTCGATACACCCCCGCATTCCAAAGCGCATCAAAATCGGAGCAATACTTTCGGCTGTAGGAGCGTCACATACGTACATACGTACGTACATACCCACCCACAGACAGACATTTTTTAAAAACCACTTTTTTGGGTTCCTAGAGACCCAAAACGGATCTATCCGTTAAAATCTCGATTTCGAAAATTTGCATGATTTCAATACTTACCCTATACCTATAAGGTATGGGAAAGTAAAAAGGTTGATTATTGTTGCGTTAAAAGTATTTAATTGTGTGCACCTTTTGTTGTCGTTCAATACAGTCTTAGAAAATATGTTAGTTTTTCTATTCTTAAAGTGAGTTTATTATAATGTTTTCTCGTCATTCCTTGTTTTATATTTCTGCGTCCACCCCACTGATTAAAGCACTTCTCTGATGTAAATTTAGGTTTGGTAAGTTTCACCACACAGCAACCGTGCAGGGTTTCATCCAAGTTTGCCCCAAGTGCTCCAACCACAACAACCGCACTGTATGTAACATTTTCAGGGTTATCACTTTTGTAAACATTCCAAACGATGTGTACACACACTTGGTATTGCGTTAAATTTACATGTGCGGTACATGTATAATGTTTACCAAATGTAAAATATTTTGAATATGACATTATAAATATTGACTGTATAATCTAGATCCTCGATTACAAATTAATTTCAGAAGTATTAAACATGGATGACGCAATTTGTTTTTACTTGCTTGATGTTAGTACTGTCAACTTGTTCCAATTCCTAAATTTGATTATTTATCGAGAATACTTTTAGAATCAATGTTAAATTGTAAAATCGAAGTTCGATTTTAGAATGGGAATTCGCACTCTGTTTTAGTATAGAAATTCTACTCTACAATACTACAAGTTTGAAGATTTATGTTCAGTTCTCTCAATCAAATGCTGCTTTCAACCATGAACCGAAAGAAACATTTTTAAACTGAACACTCAAGCACATTTTTTTTGTATTAATAAACTGGGTTAGCACATAGTGGCTTTGTACAGTTGGGATTACTTATAACCGTATCACAATAAGAATTATATTGATATTTGAGAGTAATCTGTTAATTTTTAAGCACTATTTGACAGCAAAATGTCTTGCGGCAGTATTGGTTTTAATCGCATATTCAATGATTTCCTTCCAATGTTGTAATAACCAGTGCGTGGACAGTTCGTGATGTCAAAATACTTCTTTGCTGTGGCACGAATGAAATTGTCAATGGATGAGATTCTTAGTTTTCTATGCAACTGTTCCGTTTCGTACATACATAAAGTTTGCAAAATAAAAATAGATAGATTACGATTGTTTGTGTTGGAGCTATAGTGCGTTTCAGAGTCGCCGTGCAGCATGGTGAAGATACATATACAAGGTTGTCAAACTTATTTGTGAGGCACCTTTAAGACATAAAATTTAATCTCGTTTGCACAAAAGTTTGAAGTATGCTAATGCTATTGTAACCCCTAAAAGACGCGGTTCAGTGGCTCTAAAACATTTATATTTTAATAAACCTGAGAGTACAATTAAATTAATTAATTTTATTTATTTTATTTTATTTAATTAATTAATTAATTGTTTATTATTT
>JABXWE010014839.1:0-12343 GCA_014611495.1 Limonius californicus | reverse complement strand
ACCATCTCAATCACTGCTGCTTCAATTTCTGGAGTAGCAACATGCCTTCTTCTAATTTTTGGTTTAGAGAAGCTTTCATATTCGCGCAAATTCTGCTCCAACCGCCTAAATGTGTTGTGAGATGGAGTTTGTCTGTGCGGATACCTGTCACGATACAATCGCACTGCCAAATCTGCATTCTTTCTGCACTCTCCATAGATGAGTAACATATCTGTTTTGTCGCTTGCAGGAAACATCGAGATAAGTTTTTAACACAAAGCCCAAAATTACAAACTTCAGGATGCTTATATTTAAACTTGACAACTACTTTGACACTTTATTTACCTATAACGCCTTTGATTTCCAAATGTATTTTTTATTTTTAAATAACGAAGTTAGCGATGCCATTGCCTACATGCTGTAACGCGATAAAAAAACCACAGTGTATAAGAAATAAATAATAAAAAAATAGGTGCTTGTGTACATGTAGTTCAGAACGTTTTGGTGTGTGGCCCAGCAAGTAAAATTATATTTTAATTTGGTCCACCGCTCAAAAATGTTGGTTACATCTTCTTCTTCTGTGTATAGGCCAATGGCCTATTAATTACATACAAAGAAATAGATTCCGTGAGCTCTCTTTGCATGTATGCCGAGCAGGAGACTAACCTAAATCGTCGAACAGAGAAAATAAGTTCCACTACATGATTTACGATTGTCAAAGATAGTTCGTATGACAACCGGGACCCGCGGTTTTGCGTGCTCTCCAAAGCACGACGTATTATATTATATTTGCCATTATTGTGTAATCTATTTTCGGCATAATTAAGTTGGTTCATTAATATGTTTAGGTTGCAGTTTTAGTTTATTTTACCTCCATTCAATAAGATTGGTTTCTTTATGTATCAAATATCGCTGACTGATAATCAGGACAATGATTTCGAAAAATTATTCATGGTGAGTTTTCAAGATAAAAATTGCAGTTTAATGATATCAATAAATAGTTATGTTTTATACACGGTAGTCATAAATTGTTGTACAGTATTTTTGGAAAAGGATTTTTTGCGGCAATTGTGTTTCAGATAAAACATCCAATATACTTATATATACTTTTGTACTTTAATAGTAATCTAATTTATACTTTTCTGTATATTTTATATAACGTTTACTTCTTTTACCACCATATACTTTTTTAAATCCTTTTTCAAAATATGAGAAATATCTGCAAAAAAGACCAAGAAAAATTACCATCTCTGGTTGAGCAGAAAGTTGCTTTTGTTTTGCTGCAAATATTGTATCAGCTATGAATATTGTGTGGTGGTAGCTCAGTTGATAGAGCGCTCGCTTTCTGAGTAAAACGTCAACATCAAACGTCTACCTTATCGCTGAGGAGAAACACATGGCAGAGAAGAGGCCGATGCCCAGAAGTGAACTGAAAAGACTGTCAATGATTGAATGAATATTACTCTCACAAAACTCCTATGTACGATGGGAAGCATCTTCTGATAGATAATGAACTAAGAAGATTTAGGGTCGAACTTTATTCTTTAAATTAATGATAAAAATTCTTATAAACACTGTCCGGATATGATTCTTTAAAATATATGGTCACTTGAAATTTAAAGAACTTTAAAGTGTTAAAATGCTTCCTAAATATTTCTTAATAGCAGTACATCTTCTTTATTTGATAGAATAATACGTGACATTTGATTAAGTACACTTGCAATTATTTTTGTAAAATTTTCATTATGCTTAATTACACGAATCCAGAAATAGGAGATCAAAAAGTTCTGCATCACCCAAGCAAATAATTATTTCTTGAAGTTTAGCTACATATTTTGTATATATTTTTGCATATTGTCATAGTTTCCAACAATTACTTTTAATTGTTTGATTTTAATGATTTATATCTTAATTGTGTACTTAGAATTCTATAGAAAACAATTAAGGTAAGTTCTTTCACCTTGGTGTGGTGGTAGCTCAGTTGGTAGAGCGCTCGGTTTCTGAGTAAAACGTCGATTCTGACTTGGGTTCGAAACCTAAACATTACTATACAGATTTATAAATATCTTGTCTGCAACCCACCACACACAATTTCCCAATCAGGCTTGCAACCGTGGGATCTTAATGCTAAAAACTTTCACTCGAGTTTCTGCCGTTCGAATTTGACGCTAAACTGTTGGTCTCCCGTGTTTCTACCTTAGCGCCGAGGAGCGCAGAGAAGAGGTCGATGCCCAGTAGTGAGACTAAAAGGCTGCCAATGAATGCAGGTACTATGAATTATTTAGTTGCATTTTCCATGCCCTTAACTGTGGCAAAATGCCATCCGAAAAGAAACCGTTCAAATTATTGGATGAAAAACGATATGAAATAATTTCATAAACAGAGCGCCTCTAGTTGTGAAATAGCTATGAAAGAGCATCAGTCCACAGTTATTAGGGCGATCAAAAAATACCCCGAGACGAAAAAAAATTAAATTTATCCTCCCGCAGTGGCTGTTCAAAAAAACATCAGTGAGAGACGACAGTGCATTGCGGAGGACGAGCCTGGCAGTCTTAATTCAACAAATTTAACCAAAATATGGTCCGAAACTACTGGTGTAATTGTATATACTTCTACTGTAAGACGGAGGCTTCTTAAATCTGGACTTAGGGGTTGCGAAACCCGGAAGAAACCATTTCTATAAGAATAACAAAGGCTTTACCGTTTGAGATGGGCAAAGGATCATGGCCATTGGGCCCCAGAACGATGGCAGAAGGTGTGATTTAGTGATGAATCTACCTTTAACATTAACAGTCATGCTGGAAACACATATGTTAGAAGATTTCTTGGAGAAGAATTTTCACGACAGTGTGTTCTGCTAACAATTAAACATCCAACCTCTATCATGATACGGGGCTGCATGTCTGTTAATGGTGTTGGTAGACAGAATGTTGTAGCTGGCATGATGAATACAACCAAATAGGTACATTGATGTTCTACAGGAGAAGACGCTGCTTACTGGAAAAGAGTTAATTCCTGACAAAACTTTTATCTTTCAAGATGATAATGCTCCTTGCCACTGAGAAAAGGCTATTACTTGTATTGTGTTTAAGCATCTGTATTATATTTGCAATGATGAAATGAAAAATATTTGAAGAAAAAATGGGTTTAAATTGCAATTTATGTTATTTGTGCAACTGATGCAGAACTTTTTCACACCACTGTATCCACTTTACTTACGGACGAGCGAACGGAAATTCGAAAGAGGCTTTCCAACTTTACCGCCAAACATATCAAGCATGCATTGTCTAGCTATAAGTACTTTTGCGGACATCCATCTTCGTCTTGGAGAGACGGCATCCTGTGTGAAATTTTCTGCCGATTACTGTGGCGGAAGTTCGTAGTATCACTGATGATCTATACATAATTGAGGCTGCCTAGTACTATTACAAGTCGTATTGCTATTGATGTTGGTATTTCACATCAAAGTGTTAGGAAATTTCTTCATGGAAAATTATGACAACGCATGTTGCTAACACATTTCTCAGGCTGTGCTTTGGATTCTTCAATTATATGTTTATGCGAAATTTTCGAGATAGTATACTAGCCTACGCCGTTTTCTACAACTCTTTGTTGCACGTTCCAGGCTTTAATTATAAATATACTTATGCTGTCTAATTTTTTACAAGGGTATGGTCTCAGTAAATATGAACATACGGAAAACGCTTCGTCCCCTACAATGACTTGCATTAATAGTATCTGGTAGTCCAGATTTTCTGTCAATACTTCTCAATCATTTTCTTTAAATAATCCTGCATCTATAGCGACAAAGTTGTAGTTAGCAAGAACAACTGAAAACGTTGGTTTTGATTGAAAAATTGGGTCCGGTATTCAAAGGCGTTTATTATAGTAACATGTATTATGGAGTGTGGTGGTAGATCAGTTGGTAGAGCGATCGCTTTTTGAGTAAAACGTCGATTCTGGCTTGGGTTCGAAATCTAAGCATTACTATGCAGATTTATAAAAATCTTGTCTACAATGGTATAAAATTAGGTTGTGACTGCTGTTGAGGGGGGTTAAAACGGCCGGCTAATTTATATTTATGTGAAAGATAGGTGGATATATTCCGATTTGAATAAAACAAACTCGATATCGATATCGTCATTAACTGATCGGTGTTAAAAACATGCTCTTTTTCTGTTAATTACCATCATTTTTGCGTTTTATTGGTTAACACAATTACTGCCGAAGCGCGGAGGCAGGGGTATAGAAGGGCAAAAAAGTATTTGCGCCTTTTGTACTGGCACTCTTATAAAGTAGAATTGCTCCTCCTTTCCTCCCTTCGCCCAACTTTTCTACCGTCTGACATTCCTTTCTCCAAGCCCTTTTTTCTTTTCTCATTTAGTTCTTGTTCTTACCTTCTTCTGCATTTCCTCCCCTCAGTTCCTTGTGTTAGCTATTTCTCTCCCCCTATCCTACATTTCCCACCCCGTTCTTTCGCCCCTGTCTTTTCTCAGCCCTTCGCCTCTCTCCCACTCTAGCTCATTTTGGCGAAATGGTACGAAGGGGCTCCCTTCGTCACCATTCCTCTGTCCCGCAAAGCTGGTTCTAATGATAAGATAACAAAAATGTTCGTGCTGTACACTGCTCAAAATAATTAACGGATATTCAACAACATTAATGATAAAATAACATGCAATTAAAATATAACTTGCAAATATTTGTTATATTTCAACCGTTACATTTTTAAAGAAAAATCCGAACTCTTCTTGTTGCATTTAAACTTGTTGTTTATGCAAGTTTAATGCGATGGTCGCTATAGGAGGGTACAAATTACAAAGTTGATATTTACGAATAACTACAGAAATCTTTAATATTAGCACTTTATTATTCATTAATTGAAACATAACAGAAAAGTTATTAACGCCTATGATCTCCACGAACAGTTAAATGGGCTTGGCATCTTGTTGGCATGCATTGAATCAAATTATCAAATAGTTCTTGTGGAATCGTATCTTATTCCTCTCTGAGAGCAATTTGAACTTCTGGAATTGTGTATGGGGGTATATTTGGTGCAGCAACGCGTCTTTCTAATGCATCCCTTCTACGCTCGATCGGAAAACCATAAAGGGAAGTTTCTGGCAAGTCCATTCTATCGACTCCCATTTTATTAAACCAGTTGTCCACAATGTTTACTCGATGTGGACAGCATTATCATCCATAAAAATAAATTGTTCTCCTATTACTGATGAGTACGAAAGAACAATGGGTAGCAGAATCTCATTCATATACCTTTGAGCAGGAAGTATGCTATGTATGACCTCCAGTACTTATTCCAGCCCGTAGCATCACCCCGCCATCTTCATATTCTCTTAAAATGATATATTTTGTTTACCAAATACTTGTTACATTAACTAAATTTTAATATCGAAATAAAACAAGATGTAAGTTTAAGAAACGGGTGTTGAATTAAAAGTTGAAGTCGATCAGAAATATAATACATAAATATAAACAGAAGATGAGAAACTATAAAAATCAACATTTCAATAAAGGAACTGAGTAATCACTAATATAAATAAAGTTTCCACTAAACAGATTTAAGTAGATGTAGTAGAAAGATAAAATTGAATTTTATCTTTCTTTCTTTTTGTGTTAAATTCGACGAATGATATCTTGTAATATAAAGCGAAACCTAGAAAAGATGCATTCTCACTACTCCTACTCGTATGTGTCAATTGACAGTTTGACACATATAGTTTGACCTTTCAGGAATAAATGACGGCAAACATGTTTCATATATATTGATATTTATGGAAAGAATTTGGCTTTATTTATATTATTATATTTATTTTGTATTTTATAATATTAGGCGGTAGTAAGTAACATAATCTTTTTCGAAATTTGATGAGCAGTAATAGAGAGAACTTAAACACCCCTATTACGCAAATTTAAAATGTAAATCTGTATCAGCAAATACAAACCGACGATTGTGGAATTTGTGGATTGTGGTGCTGTATATATAGTGGGATTTTGCAAAGGTTGAGAGTCACCAAACCCAGTTTGTTTACTTTGTTATTAAATAAGTAAAAGACGTTCGATTCACTGGACTAGGAACAAATAAAACATCAAGTATCTCGTAAACAGTAAGAGATGAAACACTGTTCAACATCTAAAGGAAATTCTGCTTGGTTTTGAAGACAGACATCCACGAATTTTAAAAAATTTAAAGCTTAGTCTTCTGTTATTCTAAAACGTCCTCCTTCATTATAACGAAATTTTAAATTAAAAGGTATGTTAAGAAAGCTACCTAAGCAGCAACCCTTTGAAAAAATTGGAAATACTTCTTCTTCTAGAATCCTTATAACCTTAGGGTGTCGGATGGAAATAGTTAATACAAATATGTTTTATAGGCGTTCACAAAAGCTGATATTCAATACTGAAAGTACATTTTTGTGGTGTGTGTAATACATATCCAATGATTTTTTGCTAAACATCTCAACGCTTATGCTTTTTAAAAACTTGCGCCAGTTTATAGCATATTAGGCAGTTTCTCTGTTAGTTAACCCGTACAAAACAAGTATTTGATAAAGAAAATATACACTTAAACGAATTAAACATGCTGGAAAATTGACCGAATATTGATACCGATTACCATTAAAAATAAATCGATACTGTATACAGTGTGTCTCAAAGCGTACCGGCAATATTTCAAGGATGAATTACAAAATTTATTTAGAGTTGAAAAGTCCATAATAAACATATGTCCTAAACGTAACCGTTAATAGTCTATTGTTTATTTCATAATTTATGTGGCTAAAATTTTAGTTTGGTAACATTTGAACATCGTTCTTAACAAATTATTGTTTGTACCTTGTCAGTTTCTTACTGTGATACTGAAGTTATTGGCTTCTTCTTTGTATCCTTATTCCCATTGTAATTCACAAGTGATTCACAATGCCAATGTTATTTTCAAGAATGAATGAAGAATATGTAGATATTTATTACGTTTACGGTCTGTGTGATGGAAATGCTTCCGCAGCATCACAAGCATATCGTAGAAGATATCCCAATAGAAGACTGCCTACGCGTTCAGTTTTCTTTAAATCCCATCGTCAGCTGAGGGAACATGGCACTTTCAATGCAAAACATGCAGTCTGCCAAGGAGTTGTCCGTAAACCCATAAACGATGATGAACAAGTTCTTGCTTTATCACAAGAAGATCCATCTGTAAGTGTGCGAAGAATTGCATTACGTACTGGAATATGTAGAAACCAGGTTTGGAGAATAATAAGAACTGCTCGCTTACGTCCATATCATCATCAAAGAGTTCAAGCTCTAGGTAATGATTTTGAAGTTCGTTTAAAATTTTGTAATTGGGTACAAAACAATCAAAACCTACCGCATGTTTTATGGGCCGATGAAGCTTCTTTCACACGAGATGGAGAAAATCCTCATTTAAGAAGACGCTCGCATTTTCAACATAGATTTACTGTTGATATGATAGCTGGTATTCTTAATGATCGTCTGGTTGGATCGTTTGAACTGCCACACTATTTGAGTGGTGCGAATTACAAATATTTTCTAGATAGTCTTCACCCTTATTATTGGAAGATGTACCATTAAATATTAGACGTGCAATGTGGTATCAACACGATGGGGCACCAGCACATCAATGTGTATGCGTTAGAGCTTGGCTTAACGCACATTTTCCGGGAAGATGGATTGGAGTAGGAGGACCCGTAGTATGGCCATCGCGTTCGCCGGACCCGACTCCATTAGATTTTTATCTTTGGGGTCACATGAACAGATTGTTTATGCAACTGAAGTGCACACGGTTGAAGAATTACGCCAAAGAATACAGCAGGCTGCCGATATTATTAGGAATAACCCAGCAACCATATTAAGAACGCAGCAATCTCTTCTGCGACGTGCGGCTTTGTGTATCGAACACAATGGAGATAATTTTGAACATTTCTTCTAAATAAAATAATAAAAATGAATTAAAAAAAGATTTATTTCATAAAATTCGTTGAACTAAATTTTAGTTACATAAATTATGAAATAAACAATAACTCGTTAACGGTTACGTTTCGACTCTAAACAAGCTCTAGAATTCATATTTGAAATATTGCCGGTACGTTTTGGGACATACTGTATGTTAAATACGGATGACGCCATAAACAAGCTAATAACGCCAACATCAATTATAAATCAGTGCTGATATCTCAGATTTTATATTTTTTGAACGTCTATATTCATGTAGGTACTTATGTTTATTTAGCATCAATTATCACTTATATTTTGAAAATTCTTTTATTCAAATAATTGTTTCAATAGCATCTAATAGTATCAGATTCCATTATTTTACATTTCTAGCGTACCAGTAGAAGAACCCACTACCGCAAAAAAAGTATACCCAAGTACGGTTAAACTGGAAGTTGTTTTCGTGATCAGATTAATTTTTTTTTAATATATGAACTTGAACCTGTTTTGTGGAAACTCTGTTTCTTTTGATGCTTTTTCAATTGCTTTCTCTCAACAATGATTTTTAATATTTTTTGCTGAGCATTTTAACTCTTTAGTCAACATTCCTTTCTTAATTTTATCTTGTGTACCGCCTCAATAATTACTTAATGCCTAACAAGTATTTGATGTTTCGAATATTTGATATACTAATCTTAAAATAGACAATTTTAGAAAAATAAATTTCTTAAATGTTGTTCAAACTAGTAAAAAATAGGCGCATTTCGTCTCCAATTTTCTAAACTTTAAAGAGTTGTTTGGAACCCACGTTAAGCTGTAGGTCCCCTATGTTTGTGCTATTTTAAAACGCACAACACAGGCGTAGCAGAGACGATCGCTACGTCTTGAAAGAGACAAAGCACTCAAAGAAGGGAAAAAAACCGTCTCTGACATATATTTATAATAATTTATAAGTAACAATGTTCTCGGGTTGTATAATTAGAACTTATAATTTCAAAACTACATTATTAAAATAATTGTTTTAACATGCCTACCATCTATTTATATAAAACATTTTTAATTATTAAACAAATTTAACATATTAATAGACTTCCATTTCTATTAGTAGACGTGTCCACTAACGTAAAGAAAGTGTACCCAAGTGTGGTTGAATGGGAAGGGCCCCTACGCGGCCCGTTTGAGTTTTTACAATAATAAAAGAAATATGTAGGAAGTCGAAACAATTTCGTATTGCTTACTATTTGCTTAATGATCTGTTGGACGGATAGAGTTACTAATGACGAAGTACTGGAAAGGGCTGAAGAAAAGAAAAAGATGTGGAAACAGATACAGAAAAGACGAGACCAACTAATTGGACATATTCTTCGCCGGGAAGGAATTCTGAAAAAAATCATAGAAGGGAAGATAGACGGAATGAGAACTAGGGGACGTCCACGCAATCGATATATTAAACAAATTATGGATGACGTGAAGAAATGAAGAGAAAATCTGAGGGAAGACGAGATTGGAAACATGCGTCAAACTAGTCAAGAGACTGAAGACTTATAAAGAAAGAGAGAATGATCTGTCATCTTCTATTGAATTATATAATATACATCCTACTGAACACCTACGAGTGCTTTAATTACTTGTGGATTGTGTTGTACTGCGAATTTGGACAGATTTCTTGTTGAGCTTTTTAACCTTGTGTCAACATTCGTTTTTTAATTTAACATTTGATTCGTCCTGTTATTTACTTGATGGCTAACCAATATTTGAGCAACAAAATATGTACTTTAAAGAGAATTAAACATGTCATGATATGGACCAAATCGTAATATGTACTTATGAAAATATATTGAAACAGTAATAATATGTTAAATACGGGTGATGTCATAAACAAGCTGATAACCTCAACAGCAACAATTATACCTGAGTATACATTTTTAAAAACAGTATAAAGATACGAATTTTGTATATTATAGACTACAGGGAGTTTACCTCCAGATTTTGACTCGTTTCTGCGCTTTCCGTAAAAAATAACGTGGAAAAACCTAATTTTGTTCAAGCTACAGGTAACAATAGTTGTTTACTTGAATGTTGTTTAATTCGGCCGTACCTTTTTCCACATCCTCTCACCTATTTACTAGACCTTTTCGCAAGAATTATTAAGAAGTACCATTGGGGATTCGTCAACAGATCTGGCTTCAACGTAACGGTGCGCCACCACACTTTTTGCTTGCCATCCAAAACTACATTACTACTACTACATTAATCAAGTATTAGGTGACGGTGATGGATTGGCCGAGGGGTTAAGCATTACTTGTAGTGTTTGACTTTTATGAGCATTACTTCTAAGTCCAGTCTTAGCTCGAAAACGGTGCGTTTCAGGATATGAGTTTCTTATTAAAAGTTGGTCTATTTTGAAACCCCTACATACTTTTGGCATATATTTATAATAGTATATTTGTAGACATTTTTCAGGGCTGTATAATTAGTACCTACTTATATTTTGAAAACCCTATTATTGAAATAATTGCTTCAATATGTCTAGCGTCTAAAAATAGCATCAAGCTTCTTTATTATGCACTTCTGACATAGTATTACACTTCTACTATTAGTAGTCGTACCCGCTAACGTAAAGAAATTGCACCCACGGTTGAACTGGAAACAGTTTCACTCAACCAATTGGAGATTTTACAATAATAAACGCAATATGAACATGAAACAATTTCGTGGCAAGTTTGTTTATTTTGATGATTTTACAATTCCTTTATCTAAATGCTGATATTTGATAGTTTCTCATCGTATATGGAATTTCATCGATGTCTTGCTATGTGTTTTAACTCTTAACTCAACATTCCCTTTTCGGTTTTACCATTTGATTCGTCTGAATATTTACTTAACGGCAAACAAGTATTTGAGCAACAAAATATAATATAATACAGAGAATTAAACACGCTATGATACCAATAATAATAAATTGAGCTGTAATACGAGGTGTGTTAAATTGAAACCCATCTTTGCATCATCATCATCATCTGACATGGAGCTTTACAAATAATTACGTCGCAGTTAAGGCACCTATTCCATTGTTTTACTAACCGACATATACTCTGCTACTCTCCAAATACCGACCGTTTAACGCCTTTTTCAGCGGCCCAAAAATATGGCAAACGCAAGGCGATAGATCTGGACTACAGGGTGAACGCTCTAAAACCCTTCATTTCTTTCGTTGAAGATTTTAATTTAACACATTAGCAACATGAGGCCTAGCATTATCGTGCAGCAAAATGACCCCACGCGTACGTTTTCCTGGACGTTTCCGTCTTATTGCTTGACGAAGCTTGTTCAAAGTTTCATTGTACAGATTTTCATTGACATTTACTCCAGGTTCCTTAAACTCTATCAACAAGGGTCCTTCATGGTTGGAAACAAATGTTAACATCACCTTGCCTGCAGAAGGTTGTGCTTTAAACTTCTTCAGTGGTGGTGAACTTGAATCTTTCCACTGCATCGACGATAACTTACTCGATGACTCGTAGTAATGGCACCAAGTTTCGCCACCAGCAACTGTTGACAGAAGAAAGTCATCACTATTTTGAGTATAGTCTGAGAGGTGTTACAGAGATAAGCCCATTCGCAAGCATTTTTGTTCATTAGACAAGGACGGGGAGTCCATTGCTGTAACCCAGATTACGAACAATACTATAGACAGATCCTACACTCGCACCAACAATTTCTGAAATTTCTCTAATTGAAATTCGACGATTTTCTCTAATAAGACCTTCCACATACGCCTTATTAATACAGTACACCGTACACCTGGTCGCGGTTCATCCATAGTCTCCTCTTTTAAATTCTTAAATTTTCGGCACCATTCCTTCACAGTTGGGCATGCAATACATGCATTTCCATACACTGCATGCGTTCGCGTATGAATCTGCAATGCCTGCACACCCTCAGCGCATAAAAATTGTAGGATCGCACGCTCATCAAAGTTTTAAGGTCAGAATCAAATTCAAACGCCAGAAACTTATTAGTGTGTTGCTTACAAACACTACCAAAATTAGCAAACGTCATTTGAATTATTGCATTTGCTTTCAAGGCTAAGTTGATCAAAGATGGGTTTCACAGTTGAACAAACCTCGTATGTTAAATACGGATGCTGTCATAAACAAGCTAATAACGTCAACAATAACAATTATAAGTTAGTACATGCAACTGAGTATATATTTTTTGGAACGGTATCCTGCAAAAGAAGCCAATTTTGTATACAAGGTGTCCTTTAAATGCCTTAAAAGCTTCAGGTAGAATTTTTCCTTTATGAATGCTTAATACAAATCTTCAAAAAAAAGTAGGTATTTGGAGCTTAGTTTTCTTGTACGAGAGTGTTAAAGTTCATATCTTTAAAACAGAATTT
>JABXWE010014838.1:0-15830 GCA_014611495.1 Limonius californicus | reverse complement strand
TAGCATTGAATTAATTTGATTGCTGTGGTCACAGCATGCTTGAGTTGTCTGTATAGTTGGTTGCCTACACAATAGGCGAATTTGACGCGTTTCTTTTAAAAGTATACATAGGCTATGTATACTAAAAAGAAAAATTCCCTGTATATATATTGCTGTGCTGCCCCACTTTGGGCTGACGAATAATTTTAACGTGAGCCCCACGTTGGCTTGCCAAATAAATATTGCTGTTTTACCCGACGTTGACGGGATACGATAAATTATTGCTATTCGACAAATAAATTATTATGAATTATCATACAGTGACTGGTTAAACCTTCCACATTGGACTCCACATTAATACACCAGTTATTGTTCATTAGATTTGTATGTGGAAGTTTAGCATTTTAACCTCAATTACTTTTCGGTTAAAATTCTTGTCATTGGTTTCTTGTTGTAATTAAATGTTTTAATTCTTGCAGTTTAATAATTCCAAGATCTTGCTTTTTATTTCTTTATGGATATTTAATTAAAAATTTATTATTTCTTGTAAGTTATTAAGTTTCTACAATTGACATTGACGTTTATGTCAACTTAAGAAAAAACAATCCATACATGACCGACCTTTCATGGATCAAATGAAGATCGACCCACGCTATTTTGAGCTTTTCGCAAAAATTGGAATTTTTCGAAGATTTTCACAATTTCATGTACGTAAATGGAAGAAAAACGTAGAAAAATGTTCAACCTTTTATTTAAAATTCAAATCACTAGATTCTACACACAAATTATAACAATTACGGAGTTGCAAAATAAGCGTGGTCTCTTCTCAGAGGTTTTAAGGCAACTAAATTGTTTCTTGCTGACAGAAACTCATCGTATTTTTCAGCGGTACCTAGCGACGAGTAACAACTATCAAATTTTTGTGTGAATGCCAAAGGACTTGACCGATAAAAATGGAGCGTTAAATTGACCAAATTAATTACAAATATTTATAAAATTCAATAATTTTGTAAAACACCAAAATATTCCTTACAAAACGACCAAAATATTGATATCTACACGGCATATTTCTAACGAAGCATAAGAAAGTTGACAATTAAATTTACATTAAATTATAAATAAATTATTAAAAGCAACTTCAATGTTAATAAAAATTAACACAAAGCTTCCTTACACACATAATGACATTATGAGAAACATATTGTTCTTAAAAGAAAAGTATTAAATTCACAAATTTACATTTTGTTATCAGGCTGTAAAAATCCTTACCTTTTAATTATATTTATTAAATTACAGCTCACGAATGCACAGATAACGTTGAAAAGTATCTTCTATGCTTTCCCAAAGATGAGAAGCAACACAAAAACCTGTTTTGAAACCAGGAAGTTAAGTTACACAGAAACGAAAGATCAAATTCCTGGATCGGAAGCTAACATTTACCACGTATTTGATTTATGTGCGATTAAACAATTCATTTTATACATGGTAGCTTAAATAAGATTTATTAGAATAAGCAATAGGTTAGGATATCTCTATTACAGCATGTTGTATTGTAACACAGCA
The DNA here is from genome assembly GCA_014611495.1 of Limonius californicus. Lineage (NCBI taxonomy): Eukaryota > Metazoa > Arthropoda > Insecta > Coleoptera > Elateridae > Limonius > Limonius californicus. The sequence goes on along the minus strand of JABXWE010014838.1, from coordinate 14,288 downwards.
ATATATAATAATACAGGGTGTCTCAGAAAGAATGGGCCCGCGTTTAGTCATAGATTATTTAGGTTAAAATAAACCGATTAAACTTAATATACCTAGGTGGAAAGTCCTTCCTTAAGAAGTTACAGGGCCTTAAAGTTCAATATTTTATTTTTATTTTTATTGTAATTTCCACAAATCTAAAGATATTATTTTCAAATGTGCTACACATACTTAGGATTATGCAGTACAATGACCATTTTCATAAACCAGACTTGACCGTAGGAAGCACTACCACTTAAATTTTATATTAGCTCTAACTTTCTTATTAGTAGAACATTTTGCAATTTTAGGTTATTTTCTGAAGGGACCTCGGTGGTCTAGCGCAGAAACGCGTTGCCACTCGAGGTCACACTGAATTGCGCTTGCTCCGGCGTGGTTTCGAATCCCCGCTGGGGCGACCGCATTTCAGTTAGTTAAGTTTAGGGTGCATGCTGCATGAATGGTTAGTGTGTAAGGGACGCCCGCACCCCCCTGAAGTAATGCGAAAGCGGTTCCGGGGGAGGGGGGGACGGTAGTATGAATGAATGGAAAAAAAAGGTTATTTTCTGAAAGAGAATTAAAAAGTATAATAAGGTACTCTTAGTTCATACGCGTAAGGCAGCCCTTTGCCTTAAGATGCTTGTCCAAGTTACGACGTGCCATTATCAGGTAGCCATGATCACAAAAACAATGGGTAGCAACCCAAAACTGGTTCCAGCATTTTAAGGCAAACGGTTGCCTTTACGCGTATGAACTAAGAGTACCTTATTTGTATACTTTTTAATTCTCTTTCAGAAAACAACTTAAAATTTTAAAATGTTTTAGTAATAACAAAGTTAGAGCTAATATAAGATTTAAGTGGTAGGTTAAGTGCCTCTTACGGTCAAGTCTGGTTTATGAGAATGGTCCCGTCACTGTATTACATAATGATAAGTATGTGTACCAAATTTGAAAGAAAGATCTTCAGATTTGTGGAAATTACAATAAAATGAAAAAGTAAAAAATTGAACTTTAAGGCCCTATAACTTCTTAAGGAATGACTTTCTACCTAGGTATATTAATTTTAATCGTTTTATTTTAACCTAAAGAATCTATGACTAAGGGTACCGCAGGATAATAACAAAAATTTGAGTTTAAAGACATGTTACGTTAAGGAGAGTAAGATAGAAGTTCAAAAAAATTTCTTATCACCTTCCACAAACCAATACTATTAGGTAGGTCAGTAAATTCTATTCAGTCTGTTGTTGAAGCTGGCAATCAGTGTTGTGATTTCCTTTTGTGAGGCTACATGAAACAGTTAGTTTATTCTACGCTTTGAAGACGCTGCCGATAGGATTTGGCACGATCCTAACGTTTTCCCAAAGATGCGTAATTCAATGCTTCGACGTGCAGAAGCTTGTGTTCTCAGTGGTGGTCGTCATTTTGAACATTTATTGTGATCCACTTTTCACTTTTGAGGTGAACCGTTTTTCATGTTTTTTGCAGTTATGTTAAAATTGATTTAAATAAATAATGGGTATTCTGAAACAAATTAGTACTTTTTTTAAATGCTTTATGCGTTTGGAGTTTTTTTTTCATGAAGCAGTACTTGTTTATAATTTTTATACCCCATGATAAAGTGAAAACGCAAAAATTTAATTTAGCGGTAAATAAAATTCTTAAATGCCTTCTAATTACAAAAATGCCCAACTGCTTCAATTAAACCTTGACCTCCCTCAATTCCGTAGTTTATCACAAGTCAGATAAGCTTTTACGTGTTTGCCTCTTTGGGTTTACTTTACAATTAGGTAATTACCTTCTACAGCTTAAATGCATTTTCTATGTATCGTCAGCAATTCTCAAACAAAATTTTATTTTATTTTTTAATTCAAAAAAATAAACTTCATGATTTTTGATAAATGAATAGTACCATTGAACTGCTTACCTGGATAATACGGGAGATTCAGGAACCCCAAAACCTATATGGAAATCCCTGGGCAAGCTAGGAGTCCTAAGCGGGGTGGGAATCCTCCAAATAGAATTAGAATTCCCGACGGTGGTACGGGGATACCCCAACCACAACAAAACTGCAATTTCCCGCAAATAAAAACTATCAATAATTAACAGCTACCGAGAAAGCCAATAGCCAGAAAAATTTATATTCCAAAATAACGACAAAAAACTGAGAATGGGGTACATTTGTTTTATAAGGGTTAATTAGAATCATCTGAACCGCAAAGAATATTGAAAACTAATGTAAATGCATAGAAAACCACGATCTGGGGATATGTAAATCCTTTCGATTAGCTAACCCATTTAAGGACATTCAATAGCTTACAAGACTAATAAACGTAATATAAAGTTTTTTCTCGGCATTCTTACATTATGAAATACACTTTTTCTGTTTTAAATAATTGTGGCTCTATCTAATATGTGCTCGCTATATTTTATACTTGGCGCTATTTTTTTCTATTCAAGAGTTTTACACGAAAATTTATGTTTTTCTGTTTAAGCTCCAGTTGATTTTTTCATGGAGTAGCTACCTTAAAAGGAATTCGTTTGAAATGTGCTGACAGAAATGCTTTGTTGTTTCCGCATGTCAGTGTTTTCACAGTTCAGAGCAGAAGGGTCTAAATCCCTAAATCAGGAAGATTGGAGACAGGCTCGATGATAAAATCGCAAGCAGGCGTGACTGGAAAATATTGTGTTGCTGTTATTGGCCTAATAGGTGTGTTATCGCCGATGAAGCAAATTACGGTATTAAGATAAAATCGTTCATCTATAAACAACGTTAGGCAACGCATATAAATCAGCCTGGTTGGAGTAATATAATATTGATATTTATTTGTCGTATTTATTACGTGTTTGTATTATTTTTGTTTATTATGGTATATTAAAACCACAAAAGCAGGGCATTTAGTTTAACTATATGACAGTTTACAATCGATTTAAATATATGCATATATTTACTAGCTTTATTTGATCATCTACAAATCTAAATAATGATGTTTGTATTGCTTAAAAATTTTAACGGTTTTTTTATATTTTATTACCGGAAACGTTTATCTCGATGCTGCTTGTTTTGCTTGAAGTTGTATTTAAATTTCGTCGGCTGTTTGTCGAAGGAAACTTGTTAAAGCTTTGAATGTGTTTTATTAACGTCATGTCTTTTGCAAAAAGATGTAGAAGAAATACAAGTGTCTGGAAGCAATTGACGCGTTTCTGGTATTAAACTAAATAAATTAAATACCTTAAACACATTTAAATTTAGAAGCTTCTGTTTTAATAAGATCACGTTTAAAAACAGTCCTAACTGTTGCTTTAATTAGAAGAATTGTTTCTTTAGAAATTCCGTGCTTTCAAAACGTTTGCATTAAAAGCACTGCGTGAATTAGTAATAAAAGGAAACGGAAAAGGACAACTTAGACAACAAGGCAAGTTTCGCAGACATTTTTTTTCTCTTCATGTATAAATAAGTAAAGAGGATAAATGTGAAAGAATAATATTAAACATGAAGAATGTTCTGATTTATACAGGAATGTTTAAATTAAAACCCCCGTCTGAAGACAATTATAAAAATTAAACTGTAAAGGTTAGCCGCGACCTATCCGTGGCAATTGTTTAGCTACGATATTATTTAGACAGTTACAGTTACGATGTCGGAAAGTTATGTTCCTTGTAGGGTGGAACAGCGCATAAGAATCAAATTTCTTACGAATCAAGGCGTAAATTTTACTGAAATTCTTACAATATACGAGCACAATACGGCGATCAATGTCTTTCTAAAGTTGCGTTTCCACTAAGCAAACATTTGAAAATACACATTTAACAAACACTTGTCAAACGTTTGCAAAACATTTGACAAATGTTTGCCATGTTTGCCAAACATTTTTGTAAGTTCGCTAAACGTTTATTTATGGTAGAAATGTTTCCCGCGAGAGCAGCTTGCAAACATTGCAGTTTAGTCGTTCATGACATCTTGTGTAAGTGATACCGCATTGCTGGCTGCATCGTATATAATCCTGCGCTCGTTATTACAGGGAAAAAAAGAGAAGGTGGTGGCAAAGGCAATTGTTTCATAGTAGATATGTGTACAGTGCGCGTGATCTTCTGGCTGACCTAAAAGTAGACGATCTCGGCGGATTCAGAAATTTTACAAGAATTTCGTCAAGTGATTTCGAGTATCTTGCCAATTTGATTGGACCAAAGGTTCAAAAAATGAATACTAACTTTCGCAACAGTATACGTGTGAATGAACGATTGGCTATTACTCTAGGGTTCTTCGCTACCGGCGATTCATACCATTCTTTGATGTATCTATTTAAAGTGTCGAAACAAACGATCTCCAGAATCATTGCTGAAGTAGCTGAGGCACTAATAACATCGGATTTCCAGTCTTACCTCCAGGTAACCGTGGTACCTAATTGTATAACAAACTTACTATTCCCTTCATGTGCAGAATGTCATAATCCTCAATTATATTCTAGGTACCCTCTACTGAAGATGAATGGCTAAAAATCGCTGCAGATTATAATCACCAGTGGAACTTTCCGCATTGCTTTAGTGCAACTGATGGAAGGCACGTGGTTTTGCAAGCACCTCTAAAAACAGGAAGTGACCGGTAATTACAAAAAAGACTTCAGTATTGTTTTACTGGCATTAGTGGCTGCAAATTACTCGTTCATATTTGTGGATGTTGGATGCAAGGGACGAATCTCCGATGGCAGAATTTTTAAAATACGAAATTATGGAGAGCTTTACAAGATGGGTCAATAGGTTTGCCAAATAATATACCGTATGTTATGGTTGCTGATGCTGCTTTCCAGTTGCACGACAACATTATGAAGCCATACCCCGGGCACAACAGTAAAGGTTCAAAAGACCGAATATTAAACTACAGGGTGAGCAGGGTTAGGAGAATATCGGAAAATGTTTTCGGTCTTCTCAGTTCAATTTTCCGAGTATTTAGAAAGCCAATGCTGCTTGAACCCACAAAGGCCACCACCGTCACACTTGCCTGTGTTTACTTGCATAATGTTTTGAGGGCAAGTGAAACCTCAAAGAGCAAATACTCTGATCCTGGGTGTTTTGATAAAGAAGGTATAACTACAGGAGGGGTACTGCCAGGTAGTTGGAGAAGCGAACCTGGAGAGGGGTTGTCGTTTTTACCCCTTGCTCCTGTAGCCCGGAAACCAACAATGAAGTCGAAAGAAATAAGAGAGGAATTTGCAAAGTACTTTATTAGTGCAATTGGTAGTGTAGCTTGGCAAAACAAATATGTTTAACTATATATTGATATTTTTTTATTTCTATTACAAATAAATGACCAAAGAAAAAGCGCAAAGTCTATTCGTGTATTTTGATTTAGTGGATATAAAAAATAAAGTGAAGTAATAAAAATGCAGTTAGAGTGATAAACGTTATATGCACAATATTAATTATTGTTTAAGACAAGAAGACCATGAACTCCGGTTGAACACTGCATTCCGCAGGTGGGTTGGGTACACAAGTCTCTGAATGTACTGAAGTATTTTGACCGTGTGGTACCCAGTATGATGAAGACGAATGTGTGCTGTACGAGGGAGATGGCAGCCCGCTATGATACGGTGAAGGCTGCGATATGTATGATGGTTGAGATACTGATGTATCAGGTTCCTCAATCTCGGCATCGAACAGAAGAGTTTCAATTCGGTGTTTCAGTATGCATACTTTTCGAGAGTCTTTCAGCTTACGTAATTTGAGTTTCACCATTTCACCAAAATTCTTCAGTTTGTCCCGTCCTTGGGACTGCGAGTACGATGCTTTCATTATCGCATAGGCCTCATCCAACAGTGGATCCTTTGCACCGGCAATTTTTTTCTTTTTGTGTTTGGCGATAAAAATAGTTTTCTTTTATTCTTTTTTTCTGATGCATCCGAGTTTTCTGCATTGCCGGTTATAACCTCTACAGCGTCGCGTTTGTCAGTGTTATAATTATCATCAGCACTTGGATTTTCAGGGTCTTCAACCTCAAAAGTTTCTTCTTTTTATTATCTTCACTTTCGTAATCTGTATCCAAGTCGCTGATATGTTCAACTTTTCTCTTCTAAAAATGAAATACAGATTACAAATTGTAGGAGTGGTTGTTAGTGGTTACAAATAAACATAGGGATGTACATACAAAAAATGTTCGTTATTTAATTCTACATAACATCGTTAAAAAATATACAGGGTGTTCCATTTGCAAAAGTTGAGAAAAAGTAACTTTGAAGTTCTCAAAATGTGAAAATTAATTTTCAACACCCTGTACATGGTGGCTCTACGATATTGAAACAAGAACACCCTACAACCTCCTACAATAAGGTCCTTAGTTAATTTCGTTTTCAAAGCTGCGGCTGCGGAAGTGGTGAATTGTTAAGTGGAGCAATGTATAAATGAACTTTTTGAAAAAAAAATTATTAGTTCTAAACCGGACATTAGATGGCGCTAATATTTTAGATATGAATAAACATCGCAAGAGAAGTGTTAAATATGTAAAAATATTCAGGGCATTACATTAAAAAAATAACCTTAAGCGTGCCACACATTTTTGTAACACCCTGTATATTTGAAAATAATTTTAAAGAATGCGCATTTACCCACAGTTTACATCTGCATTAGAAAAATTTTTTTAGCTGTTATGGTATACGACCTATCGAACTCCCACGCTTTATTGTCCCACCCTGTATAATGAAAGAAGAACTGGTGTCATGTCATGTGAAATCATTAATTATCGGAGAAACGGTTGCACGATCCTATCCAGATTACTACACAATACTACAAAATAATTTAGAATTATAAGGGTACTTACTTTCGTATTTGAACGTGTTTCTCCTGGTTTCAATTTGTCGTCTAGAAATGCAAAGGTTTAAACGCGAACCATGGTGTTTTTACTTTGCCAGCCCCCATACCAGATTTTGTCTTCAGTAAGGTTTTCTCGCGGCCGTACTGTGTTAACAATGAATTTAATTTCTTATTGTTTATTTGTTCTGGAGTTGCTCCATGGGTTTCCGCAATTTCCAGCACGGCGTCCGACTTTTTAATTTTATCTTTATAATTTTCATCTCGCGGATCCCACAGCATCGTATGACTTTCATACAATTTGATGAAGTGTATCGTTTTCTCTTGGTCCCATCTTACTTCAGCCATGGTTACGGCGGCGTTTCGGACTCGCTTGCCATGCAAATAATATTGTAATGCGACGCAGCAAACATTCGGGAAACACTGAATGTTTTCGGTCAGTGACTGAACTTTTTACAAACGTTTGAATAATACAATTCTGAAACTCTATTACAGAAAACACTTCCACACCAAACAAATGTTTATCAAACGTTTGCTAAACATTTTCCAAACGATTAGCACATGTTTAGCAAATGTTTGACAAACATTTGCTTAGTGGAGACGCACCTTAAAAGTAAATGGTCAAACTGTTTTAGAGACGGGAGAACTCGTGTAGAAAATGACACCCATGTACAACGAGCTGCAACTTTGAAAAAAATGAATGCCCTTTTTAGCGAGACAGATGTGCAACAATTCGTAAAATTTCTCAAAATTTACTAATTAGTTTTGGAAATACACAGGATCGTAAGGTGTCAAGTGGATGACGCCCTTGTTGGCCGGAGAACAGAAGTTGAATCGTTTCCAAATCGCTACTTATTTGCTGCAGCTCTACAGGAGAAAACGGTGAGCGACAATTGGGCGACTGTCCACTGAGCGATTAACAATGGACAAGTGCGGGACGCTTAACTGGGCGACCGTCATCTGAGCGACAGAAACCTATTACTGTGTTAAAAAAATAATGATAATTGAAAACAAATACGTAACCTAATCTAACCCAACCTAACCATTCTTAAATTATCCTACACATTTTGATATTTGATAGAAAGAAAATATTTACTAACTAACTGACTCAAATTTTACATGGCAAAATTCAATACAACTTCAATACAATTATCTAATTACACAATTAAAATAAACTTAATAATAAACGAATTTTTTAAATTTTATGTTTCCACCCGTTAATCAAAAAAATAATATTTAAATTTATCGGGCATTAGATCAACAGAAAAAAATGATGATTTTACTAAAGGAAACGAGAAAAATATTTAATGTATTGCATATTTGATTTATGATTTTGTTGCTTAGATTCCGGGCCAACTTAGTTATCGCCCAGTTGTGCGTCGTTCAGTTGACCATCGCCCAATTGTCCGCCGCCTAGTATCCGAAGAAAGGTGATGAATTATCGGAATCGATAATGACTATCTGGGTATATTATTTTACTCCTGGGCTAAAACGTATAACCATGCGCACATACATACACATCTGTAAACCACAAAAAAAAAACAGAAACTGCGTTGTCAACTGGTGAAAGTAACGGAAACATTTTTTAGGGATTCTCGAGGGGCGCTCTCGTTGCTGATTTCTTTAGAAATCGTCGTAAAATGAGTGCAGACTATTGTTACACTTTTGAGCGATAAAATTAAGCAGGCGCTCAGGAACAAACGGAAGAGAAGATAAAGTTCTGTTTGTTTTCTCCAATACTTCTTCATACTTCTGCAAGAAGAATTGAAACCATAAACAAACTTCAGTGAGACCTCCTTCCGTAAGCAACATACAGTCCTGATCCTGCTCGCAAAGGATCTTATTGGGTAGGCCCCGTAAAAAAATTTAACCGGGAAAAGATTTCAGTCAAATAACGGCCTTATTGAAGTTGTTCAGAAGAAGAAGAAACGCTGCTTTCAAGAAGTTGTTAGAAAGCTTGGTGCAAGTGCATCACTAGGCAGGGGAACTGCATCGAAAAGTAATATAGTTATCACGATTGTAATATCTTTTTTTATAAAGAAATTGCTGTTTAATTTTGAACACTCCTCGTATTAAAGAATAATATCTATGATATATTTTATATAACATATTAGGGAATTGCGCAACCTAACAGTATACGTATACCGAAATTTAATTTTATCCGTTGATTAAAACTGCCATTTAACTCCCAAAACGCAAGATGCCTCTATTTGCGTGTAAACAAGTTTCCGTTTGCAGTGTTAAGGTTCTAAACAGAACGTATGTAATAGTTTCTTGAGAAAGTTAGGCAGCAAGGGAAAACAGAACCTCTGATCCTTCATTATATTAATGTACACCTTCATTACTAGAAGGACGACTTGATTCCCATAGGAATCCCATTTCTTGTTTTGAAGCCATATTTATTTGAAATTCTAATTAATTCATGGATATTCGGAATAATTAATTCAGTAATAAGATACAGTAATAACAAACAAGAAACCCTTTAGCTGTTAGACCTACACAGTAGTTATTTATTATTGATTTTAAGATATTTTTAAATTTTAAAGTAGTATTACCAAACTCTATTAATATTTAAACGATTTAGTAACTGATTCAACAAACATTTCTGATGATTCATGTTACATCCAAAAGTATATTAAAGGAAATAGACAGATATAAATTTTCACTTATGTTATTCTAAGTAGAATTTCCTGTATGTAACAATGTACAATGTTTTTAATTATGCTATTCTAATTATTTTGATATTATTATTATAACTTGAGCTATGTTCTCGCGGCTGGAAGTCTGTTATGTCAAGCTTTACTTTATGCTAATTGACAACGTTATTTCAGTTGTAATAGTCATAATAACACATTACGGGAGGAACGTATAAGTCAGTATGAAGTAAGAGATGACATCGTGCATTTAAATGGGAAAACCCAAGTTCATAACCATGTTGGAGATAATTTTTTTAAAATTTAATTTTAGTTCAACCTCTTTGTACGTTACGTCGCTGTGTGTATATATTTTGTTAATTGTTGGTGCGTAGCATCTCCTTATTGGACAACGGCCTTCCCCGGGATAACAACTTTTTAAGCTCTCTTATTACTACTTCAACATGTTAAACCATACAGGTGTGAGGTGAGTTATATAAAACACAAGCAAGTTGAGTCGTTATCGGCTAAACCGTTACTAAATATTAATATCTATTTGTGTTCTTCAGTGTACCCGTCATATATTTCTATTGCCGCCTCCATTCAATAGAGGTTGGTGACAATGCGGACATATTCATCCCGATCTTGGACGGCTCTGAACCAAATATGAACGTCTAAAGCCGTCCACTCAGTTTTTGAGCCACGAATATTCCTTCCTTCTTTTGCGTCGTTTACCCCCAGTCCATCCTTCTACGATAAGCTTCAAAAACTGATACTTGACGTTGCGGAAAATATGGCCGAATTAAGCATTTTTAGTTCGTTTTATGATTTGTTGCAGTTTTTCTTTGTGGCTGTGCATGCGCCTTAAAACTTCAGTATTGGTCATAGTATTTACTAATGAAATTCTAAGGAGTTTATTAGAAGCCCACATCTCAAATAACTGTTTATGGTATTGAACTTAAGTATCCAAGTCTCGATTTCATACAGCAATGCAGACTGGTCGGTGTAACTTGAAATTCATTGTAGATTTTTGTTATGGAAAGACTTTTTCTCACATTTAGAAATATTTTTCTTATCTGTTCTATCCTTCTACGTATTTTTATGTCTGGATCTAGATCAGCTGCCATCTGTATAAAATATAAAATAATATGGTAAATGATCGTGCAACGTTTAATTGATACAAAAATTGAGAAGAAAAAAACGTTAGTGTAACCTTTCTTTAGTTATCTAACAGGTGGCATCGTGATGGGGGTTCATAGTTTCATTTGTAGTAAAAACAGATACATGATTCCTGAATATAAAATACTGTGTCAAACTGGGCAAGTGTGTTAGTACATATTTACGAAAATGCGGCTGTCATCCTAAAACTGTGCATAACTGCTATGGAGATTTTGTGGTCCCTCATTCTTCAGTTCCAAATTGACAACAAAATTGATGTGTACCCACGTTCGTCGTATTCCCCTGATCTTCTTTGACGTCTAGCTTTTCCCAAAAGTGAAATATTTGAACATTTCACAGTATTACTTGATCAAACATCTTACATATATATATCTAAATTTAAATTTAATTTGTATCTTATAATATCAAGAAATGATATAGTAATAAGATTGTCATTGATTTCCGGTATATCTTTCGAAAAATGCAAATATTCTATTAGTTAGGGTAAGTGCGGTGGTACCTCACTTAGCAGATTGTTCGCCTTGTATACAAAAGGTCAGTATGGCTTGGAAATTCCTGTCGTTCAGATTCGATCGTTAAATTGTAGCTTTCGCCCCGCGTTTCTACCGTATTGCCGAGGAGAAACCCGTGGCACAGAATGGGTCGGTACGCAGTAGCGGAATGACAAGGCTGTTTACGACTGTAACAATTTAGATAGTTGAGTTAGCACTGAGAAATAGCAGGCGATGGGTCGAAGAGGTTACCAATGGACAATGCAGTAAAATTTTAATTTACTGTTTCGTTTTGAATTATATACAATATCATTTTGTGCAATTTTTATAACAAATTGTTTGCTTTCATTACATCGAAAGGTAGAAAACGCATTTGGATTAAGTAAGTAAGTATTGCATTTCATATGTATGCAGCTGGTATATGCTGTTGCACAACAGGGCCCGACTCTGCAAGTTACAGTGTTGGTGTGTAACCGTGCTTGACCTGTATGATGTACGGTGTGTGTTTTGTGTAGGGTGTCGTTGCTCCTCCACCGCGACAAGTACTGACCACACAGAGACTTAAAGAGCTTCACCCCTAGAGCGGTTCGAACCAGGAAGGACTATTACATCCACAGCCTGACTCTTTAACCGCTGAGCCACACCAATAATAACCTTTATTATTATTATTATTATTATTTTATTATTACTAATGTAGTCTCTATTTTATGGTGAACTGAAGAAAACAAATATTTTATAATTTGTTGCAATAAGCTTTACATTTACAATGTAAAGTAAATGTGGCCTAACGTAAATATCTTTGCTAACTGTTGTTGCGGGCATTATGTAGATAATTGACATATTATTGAATATGCGTTTTCTTATTGTTTAACCTTAAAGGACCGAATTGAAGACAAAAATATTTTATTATATTTATATCAGAATTACGAGGATTGTTCAATAGAAACATGTTCGATCGCGTAGGCGCGACTTGAACATGATGAGAATTACATGCGCTTGTTGAAAGTATTTATTGACGCATTAGTGAGATGTCTGCCAAATTTCGTTACAGTTGCTTCTCTTTGTGTGCATTTCTGTGGAGCTCGGAAATGGTGTTCACTATAGAAAATCCATCCAAAGATAATATGCATGCTGTTATTTAATTTTTATCCGTCGAAGGACGTCAACCACTAGAAATCCACGAGAAACTGAAAGCTGTCTATGGTGAGTATAGTTATTATTACATGCCAGTGGTTGAGTGGTGCAGAAAATTTTGACAAGGGGGAGAGTCGACTGAAGATTTGGTTGGTCTAGGACATGTTCGTGTTGCAACTTCAGACGAAAATGTGAGGCGTCTGTGCTGCTCGGTGGATTCCAGTGTTGTTTACAATTTTCGTTTAGCATTGTCTCTACAGCATTTGATGCGATACCAAGAAGAAGGCAATACCTTTTTACACCGCATCGTTGCCGGTGATGAATCTTGATGCTATCACTATGAACCGGAATCGCAGCGTCACAGCATGCAGTGGAAACATGCAGATTCTCTGAAGTCAAACAAATTTCGATCTTAAGTTTCAGCGGGTAAAATAACGTTAACCGTATTTTCTTATTATCAAGGTGTATTACTGTTGGATTTTAAAGAGCCTGACGTCGACCTCAATACTGAACGACACGTTGACACCTTACAACGTTTACTTTTCAGCATCAAGAATAAACGTCAAGGTAAACTCAGAAACGGTGTCATTATTTTGCGCGATAATGCTCGTTTCCATGTAGCTCGAGTGATTCAAGACATACATAGGCGTATGTGCTGGGAAATGTTAGTACACCTAGCTTACAGTCCCGACTTAGGGGACAATGATTCTCTTCGGACGCTCAAGTGAAGACTGCCGTTAGAGAATTGTGTCGTCAACAGCCGTAAGAATTGTACCAAGAGGAAATCTATAGATTAGTACGTCAGTGGAACATTAATTTTAATAGATGTTTCTTTTGATAGAGTTAATAAAAATTTTTTTACAGCCTCCAAACGTGTTTCTATTGAACAATCCTCGTACATTTAAATGTAGCAGTAGCAGCAGTAGTATCGTAATTAGAAAATATATTCCAAGTTCTGTAATTTTAATAGTAGAAGCCAAATTTTGGCATAGAATAGCAGGGTTATGGACCTCTAAAATTAATTAAAAGTTCATAGAATCTTGACACCTTAATTTATTTAATATCCCCAATAATTTAAGCAAGAGTTTTAACCATGGCAGTTTAAAATTTGATTGAGTTCAGAAACTTTAAACTCTAAACGTGGAAGTAATTAGTAAAAAGTGTTTACTAAGAATAAAGGATGAACAATAAAATTGTTAAAATAATTTTTATGTATAGGTAAATGCAAATTACTTTCTCCTGTTTATGGTAACTGCGACTACTTCTTCCATGGGTTGCTTTTCGCTTTCTTTGTGGTACAGTACTGTACGGTCAATTCGGTCTAGGACATTCAGTCGCGGCCGTTAGGGCGCGGCCGTTAGGGCGCCGCCGTTAGGGCGCCAGCCACAAGGGCGCGAAGACACTAGGGCGCGTGGACATTAGGGCGCGGACCGTTAGGGCGCGGGACACTAGGGCGCGAAACTCGGTGTTATAACTTGTTACTCATCTGTATTTTAATTTTATATAATAATAATTTATTTATATTATTTACATATTTAATATTAATTTAACGGCTGTAAAAATTCTAGGAAGAAGGATTAAAGTAGATGAATGTTTGATTTGTATATATATATATATATATATATATATGTATGTATTTTACTTTAGAATTTCTTGTAATAATTATATAAGTACATAGTGTCAAATAATTTATATAAAACAGTTTTGTTTTATTTATAACAGCTTCTTTTTGTGTGTACTTATAATAACCATTTGATTTACGTGTCAATAAATTCCTTTAATTGGACTAATTATACGATGGACAACCATACAGGTTTGTTTTTATCATTCTTGGTACTATAACATTCAAATTAGATTTCCTTCCAATATATGAAAAAAGAAAATTATGTCGGTGTTTAATATAAAAACTACAATATTGTTTACATATGCTAAACTTGTTTTCAGACTGAACAACTCTGCAGGAGAAGAAAATTTTGAATAATTAATATAGGTAACTTGAAATAGGTAATTATTAACAGTTATTATGAACTCATCA